>DWLI01001599.1:0-15066 GCA_018249915.1 Cecropterus dorantes dorantes | reverse complement strand
GTTTATCTAAGAGGTCTGGCCATTTATTGATATAAATGGCCTGTTCAATAATGAAGTTTAAATATTATGTTATTTCTTGCCATCATATATTATCTCATCTTGTGAGTACAATTATAAACAGAAATATAGACTTAGGTCTAAAAAGTATAGGAGACCATAAATATTATTATATATGTTCATATTGGTACATTAAAAAAAAATATTATTAATGTATCCTTACACAATAATAACTAATTTTTATGGAAGGCTAATCATTTGCGATTTTTGAAGGGAAGAGTAATATAAATTAAATATTTAATGTCATGGTAACAGTGTATTTTTAATTTTAAACGAAATAAAGGAGAAGTTTATACAATAATAAACATGAAATTAACATAAGAATAATGTTTTTTTTCAATAGATCTGTACTTACTTTACTTCGAGACAAGATGCGGAAGAGAAAAATCTACACGTAGAATGTAATATAAGAATTAACACGCTAATTCTAATTACATTCGACTTTATTATCTAAAATAGCACATAATTATGATTACAAAGATAACACTAGCTTTAATTACTATCTGCACCGAAACAAATGAAATCAAATTATAAATTCAAATAACCAAAGGTCATATCACACCGTACACGAACTTCGCAAGATAATTTTTGATAATACTACAATTCAAATAGAATAGCAAGTAGCAACTTCAGTACATTGTACTCATTTCTTTTCTACAATACCGTAGAATAATCTGTCAAAAAGAAGTGTCATACTTGGTATATGTCACAAAATTATTCTTTATGATTAAGAAACAAAGGCATTATCTATACAGCCACCTAAATTTCAAAAATAGCCATTTTATTCATATTGATAAATTATGATTACATTGAAATAGTAATAGTAGTAATAATACAAAACTTTTCAATGAGAGTAAAGTAATGAGTACCCTTCATTTAATTATTATATCTTAAGTTGACAGTATGACCATATGAAACAGTTATATCACACAATTAAATATTTATTATCTGTTCGATCGATGTTGACATTGCTGTATCCAATCAGAAAACAAAACAATAAAAACAAAGCACTGTGATTGGTCGAAAATACTTTACACGAACACGGCCGAAAGCCGAACAAAATTGCCTCCGTGAAAATGAGTCACCATCCGCCAGTTTCCTGTATTCCAAACACAGGCAAAATGTCGAAAGCTAAAAAAGTTATTGAGGAAGCCAAGGAAATAAATAATCCTGAGATAGACTTGGTGGATAAAGGGATTTCTAGCTTGGACGAAATACCTGGGTTGTGTAAGTCTTTTGACAGAAACTCGTTTTCTCTTTTTTTGTTCGAAACTAGTTTTGGTACTTAGTTATGTCTACAAGTGTTTTTATTTTTATTTTTGTTTAGTTTTAGAAACATTGAAATTTATTTATTGAAATTGTAAAGAAACCGCTTGGGCATAAATTTAATTACTGATATACGCTAGACTGTTTCAATAAAGATTAGTTGCGAAAATATAGAAAAATGACACCCACGAACGAAGATTCTAATGATATTTTCTCATACTGTTACTTCCTGCTTTCATTAATAGCTTACCATTGTTATCAAGACAAGTATCGATCATAATCAATAACACTGAATGGTTTAATATATCATAATGTGTAAAATCGCCTGGGTGTGGTCTAGCCTACATAGAGCTTTTCCTCATACATTGCTTACGAAAGATCTACATCACATCTATAAATAGGTTTCATGAGCAATTTAATTAATAATTTCAGTCCAAATTCAAGTATTTGGTGATTTTACTATGTAATATATATTATTATTATATCAATTGACAATGAATACTCTCCTATAGATTTTATATGTATAAAATTAAATTATTTTTTAACATAAATTAGGTATAAATAATAAATATTTTTTCGTATTTATCAAATTGTTTATTAATTTATTATACATAAATCATAATAATAATCATTATGATAATTCATAGAATAATCGTGGTAATTTTTCTTACAATGTTTAAAAAATAGAGACATGAGGACTGCGGACAGAAGTGAAAACTTATTTTTTTTATAATAAATTAAGTTTTCACTTTTCATTTCATTTGCCGAAAACAAACTGTCAGTCTCTAACAACTATCTCCCACCAATAACCTCATAACTTCTGAATGAATGCATAAGTTAAGCTGCCACCAAAAATTGTCTAACATGTCTGAAGAAACATCATGTTCACTTCAAAATTACTTATAGAATACTAGAAAATATACAAAACTTTTCCCCTTTTCCAGTTACTCTAGACAACATAACACGGTTGACACTGAGCCACAACAAGATACAAGTGGTACCAGCCACACTCGCCAACCTCATCAACTTGGAGATTCTGAATCTTGCCAACAACCACATAGAAGAGCTGCCGGTCAGTTTGTCTTCGCTACCCAAGCTCCGGATCCTAAATGTCTCGCTCAACAGGCTGTATGGACTGCCTAGAGGCTTTGGAGCCTTCCCTGTACTTGAAATCTTGGACCTGACCTACAATAATTTGAAGGAACAGACTTTGCCTGGAAACTTTTTCATGATGGGTAAGTTAATTATTACTTTAATGCTGAAGTAACAAACAATTCAGAGGCTAACTTATTTACTTTGTTGCCTTAACGCCCCAAGGAGGGTCTTGGCCTCCGACAGAGCCAACGGAGTCTGTGTGCTTTTATCTCTCCGATTATATTTGGTTGGGCTACTAGCTGTTCAATCTCGGTTTTTTTTCGGATACGCCAACTACCGTTTAGGTCTTTGCACGATTCCTATGATCTTACGAAGAATCTTTCTTTCTGTAGCTAGAAGTTTATTTTCATTAAATGATATTATCTTTTCTTACAGAAAGCCTCCGAGCTTTGTACTTGGGTGACAATGATTTTGAATATCTCCCTGTGGAGATTGGAAACTTGAAGAATCTACAAATTGTAAGTCTATTGCTTATATTTGCCTATATTTACAAAAAAAATGTTTGGGGGACAGATAAGTACTAATAGATGTTTTTATAGGTTATATAAATTTTGTGTGTTTGGAATGACATCAAACCAAAACAACAAAATTTAATTAAAAGGTTTCAAAATGTAGTTGTAGTCCATATCTTATTATCTAATACTCGTATATATGATACAATTTAGTATCATACATAATATTATAATTCACTTGAATCCATTTTATGAATATTTAATGCAATTTAAATTACATTTGATTTTTTTAAACATGGGCAAAACTATGGGACTCTTCAATAAATGAGTGTTGCTGTTATGTTAAATTAAATGTTGTTGATGATATGTTAAATGTTTCAGCTTTCAATGAGAGAAAACGATCTGATAGAAGTACCACGTGAGCTGGGCCAAATGACTCGCCTCCGAGAGCTGCATTTGCAAGGCAACAGGCTTGTTGTTTTGCCTCCGGAAATTGGTAATGTGATAATTTGATTATAAGTTCAAGTTGGGAATCATTAGTGCTATACAGAAAATCAATAATTAGCTAGTAATCATGGGCATTGTAACTTTGATTCTATAATTTATTTCACTCTAAGGATGCAGACGGAGAGGTGTAAATAGTCTCCAAAAATTTTTCGCCACAAGTTATTCAAGTAATTCTTAGAGTTACCTCCATTTAATGTTGTTGATGGTGTTAATAGGAATCATACTACCAAATTAATAACACTCGTGACTTATATTTAGGCAGCATTTTCGTCATAATTATATTTACTTGGTAATGTAACTCCAAAAACAAAACAATCATTTTAAATGCTTATCATTATAATTAATTTGTCATCACAAATTTCATTATAGGATCATTGGATTTAGCCAGTAACAAATCAGTGTTGAGGCTGGAGGGTAATTTCTGGGTACCTCCTATTGAAGATCAACTCAAACTGGGTCCGTCACACGTATTGGACTACCTCCGCTCTGAAACATATAAAGTGTAAGTATTTGTAATAAACTTTTATAATGGCAAGATATATGAGATGAAGATAAAAACTCAATATTTAAGATTATTAATAATATGGTTAGAAAACTAATTGACTATTAGAATCCTCATATCGTAAAAATTAGGGGATATATAGCTAGTGGATATATAGTTTTTTGGTATTTTTTTAACAAATGGTTAAAACAATTATTTTTGTCGTTTTTTAGCATAAAACCTTAACTTTTTTTATTCACCAAATAACAAACAACTTTATGAAGAGTAATTTTAACAATTTAACTCAATTTGCTCAAATTTTGAGTACGAATTGCTTTTATTCTCACTGTGAGATATTTCACCACTGAACAACACCAATACTTAAGTTTATATCTGTTTGTTTTTTCTTTGCAGATTGTACAGCCGTCACATGTCTGCGAAGCCTCCACCACCGCCTCAGACTCTGGATAAAAGCAAGAAAGCCAGCAGGGCCAGATCTTAATATAGTGCAAGATACATGTTATATAACAAGTAACTAAATAGACATTTAATCGAATACGACATTATTATAATTTTAATAAATCTAATAGGAGTATTAGTTGCTTTGTCTATAACTACTAATTTATGTTTGTCTGTTAATGTGCTGTCTGTTATTTTTAACTACATTAGGCAATATTATAATTCAATATCATATGATTATGATGTATATAATTTAAAATTTAAATAGCCTAATACTGCTTATTAATTCGCATTTTTCAATGCATGTTTCCATAACGCTAAAGTTACATATTAGCAAGATGATTATAATTATATCATCGAATAATAAAAACATTATGTATTCACTTAATGATATTTTTCTACTGAATTAAGATTCTTTCAAACCTATTTATAATATATTTATCTTATGATTTTTAAATTAAATCCCATATAAAATATCCAATAGTGTTAAATAGGTACTATAAAATAAATTTATTTCCATAATACAATGATTTCTGTGAATGAATGACTAAGACGTTTTTAATATGTAATGGGTACTCACTGTTTGCTGCACTTTACTGCCAATATTTCTATCAAGTTTCATGTATTGTGGTCAACTTTAAATCGTGCCATATAAAATATAGATAGAAAAAACATATTCGTGAAAAATGCATTTTATTATAAATACAATGTAAACTAACTTATTGTTACATATATACGCATAGTTATAACACAAAAGTGTCCTTATATACAATGTATAAGTATAAAACTCGAGGTGCTAACATTCTGACATCAGTGTTCATATTGTAATTAAGTATTTTGACAAAGAATTAATATTAATTGTGACGTGAAGTTAATAAATTATTTCTAACATTATCAGTTTATTTTTTGATTCAATCTCAGGCCTAATTTGAGGGTCAAAATTATCGAAACTTCAAGTATTTTTATATGAATAAAAACACCAGTTTATTCGAATAAAATATGCCATTAAGGTAAATTTTATCATGAAACATTAAAAATTCTTTTAAATTTATTTATCTTGACTGGATCAGTAGTGTCACATAAGAAATAAATACTGCATTATTAATAAGAACATTAATTATAAAAAGGTTAATAATGAATGCCACGCCTGAGATTGGCATTTTAAACCTACCTATTCAGTCGTATACATTATAAATTACAACTCTTAATACAAGTAAAAATTAATAAGTTTCACAAAATTAAAATAATGCAATTCAATTGTATACAGCAAGCAGAAAACCTAAAAGTTAATATACCTACTAGGAACACAACAAAATGAGAAAACTTAAACACTCGCGAAGAAGTGTTAATACGAAAAGAACAATTACAAGAAAAAATGAGACGCAATGCGTGAAAAGACAGTATTCATATTAGGAATACAGAATACCATATTTACAAACAGCTGATGCATTTAGCTTGTATTCTCATCACATAAAAATTATATATAAATAAATTATATATTAATAAATAAAATTATATATAAATAGAAAACATAGAAATATGGTTTTGTTGCATTGCCTATCGAAATATGTTGAAGTAATTATTACAAAGACATATCAGCAGATCAATCTGAAAATAGTACTATTTTAAGCACATATATATTCGATACATAAATTCACACAAAATAAAATCACGCCTATATATATAAATGTTTCTTGAATATTCTGTCTTCAGGCGTAACCATACGCTCTAATATTATATTATGATTATAAGCACATATTTACTCGAAACAAACTCGCATGAAAAGTTAAGCCCACACTTAAAAAAACTTATTTAGTGTATGTCTTCAGGTGTATCATGTACGGCAGTGATTATTTAAAGACATATCTTAAGTTTTACGAGGCTTTGCATTGAATTTCGTGGCACTGCCTACAAAGTGTAGGAATACAAGACTTTATGTACAAGATAGATAAGCAAGGTCAATTCAGTTAAAACACTAACTGATTACCAATATTATATTCAGGAAACGTTGCTTGTATGTCGATTTGTCTCGTGTTACATGGTCACTACCGCCTATGCAAATCTAATATCAATTCCAAACAGAACATATCCTGAATTCAATTAAAGTTATATTCCATCAGTATTCCAGGACATACAGTATTAGACAGATATACCATATTATCCTGCAGTATGACTAGTATCAGTGCCTCTACGACAAACATCTTTAATTCTATTACTATTGTTTGAAATGAACTTGTATTATCGAATACCGTTGATACATTGATCATTTCCATTTCATTAATTACTTGTCATGAATATTACAGAGTAAAAATACAAAATAGTATTAATCCTTAACCAGTGGTCGATAACCGCAAGTCCCGAAGGCCACATGTGGCCGTTGGTGTTTCTAAATAGTTGTTTTCGCTGTAAAATTTCAGAGACTACACAAAGCGGCCCGCCGTTACCTTTGTAGCAACTATATGGGCCCACGTTGCCAAAAAATGTTAACCTTTGCTGTAAACAGTCCTATCGATATTTACTATTACCGGATTGCATCAACTGGCAACATTAGTAACGGGTCTTGTCCGTCCCCTGCGGCCGTAGCTAGGATTTACTTTCATTTTTCACAGGCAACTTCGGTAATATTAGATAATTGATTACCGCGGGTCGCCAAACATGGCAGGTTTCGGATTAAACCTGCCTTATTTGAAAACCTATTTCTGGATTACAAGGTACAGAATAACAAAGTATATTGGTAAATATAAAGGATCGAAGGCAATATATGTATTACTTTAGTTAGACAAATTGATCGAACAATAAAAAAGTCGAACCCCGGCTGCAAATCGATTGACGACATTTTTTGGAATAACCATAGTACATTGCATAAAATAACCATAATATAAATGAGGAGAAAGAGGGGTTGCCATGACTGAGGGAGTAACCACTCCCCTCCCACGGCAATAACGAAGGAGTTAGAGAGGTTACCCTGGCTGGGGAGTAAGAAGTACCCCACCTACGGCCAAATTGAGCACCGGGAGAGGGGGAAGTTACCCTAGATTGTGAGTGGCAACCTCCCCTCCTCCGGCCATATCGAGTGTTGCTCAGTTGACCTCCGGCACGTAGAACCTTAGCGTGTACGCGTATGTACGTCAGGAGTGCTCGCTGTCGTCGCTGTCGTCGTCGTCGTCGTCGGAGATGTCGATACCCGCGGGCTTCGACGACGAACTCGTCGAGAACGCGTACGATTCGTAGTCGAGCACCTCCTCGTCGCTGAGGTGGGAGTCGCCTTCGACGAAACTCGCGAACCTGTTGATAGGCATCCGGCTACAACAAGAGTACAACGTGTCAATATGTACTCTTGTTGGTATATTATATTATTTCAAGGTGGTAGAACTCTTTGTGGTTCGAGTCCGGAAGCACCACCGCCACCTATTTCTACCTCATAAAAGCAATGTTATACGTTGCTGTGTTCTGGTTTGAATGCAACAAGGAAGACATACTTAGTCGAAGCGTGCAAACTTCGTTCTCAGACGTAGCAATACAACTGTAGCCTATCTCAGATATAATTCTGATCATGCTTGAGGTTAATTATAGATATCCATAAAAATGAGTGCTAGAATAAATTAAATGTCATTGTGTTAACCCCATCCATTTATTCATATTTTTATTAGTGTTTACTTATCAGCAAAAACTCAAGTGTCTGTGATTAGTTCCAAGTAGAATTCTTGTTCTATGTGGAGCTAGTTACATCTGGTCTGGTGCATTTAGCATTTACTATTAGGTTCTTTTGAAAAAGTACATATTCTGCGGCACAAGGTGGTCATGCCTGCAGAGCGGTTTCAACAATCCATTTCCGAGGTTCTATATACAAGTTGCAAGTGGCGCCATTTCTAGACGAGTTTTTAAAACTCGCCACAGTCGCGCGCGCCCTGCTCGTAGTACTGCTCGCCGCTCAGCGGCCGCCACACTCGACATCGTTAGCACAGTGCACTGACCGCTTGGCGTCGCTGAGGCGCAGCATGACGCGCCACTGCGCGCAGTCGGGGCTGGCGCAGTGGCGGCGCAGCGCGGCCAGCGCGCGCTGCGTCTCGCGCGCGCCCTGCTCGTAGTACTGCTCGCTGCTCAGTAGCCGCGTCGCGGGCGGGAAACGACGACGCCTGTGAGAACATATCACTATGAGGACCGGTTTCCACCAAAGTAAGAATGTGCAGTAATGAGCGTTATAACACGCGTTGTGGTTCCTACAAATGCGGAGCGGAAATGTAAGTAGACTAGAGCAAAGCAGACCTTGTTTTGCTCACGACCGCGGTGTGGCGAGCAAGCAGGCAAGCGCGCGCCACCGCATGCATCTCACGTCTCCTGCACGTGCTCATAGTTCTGCTCTGTTTCCATAGAAACGGATCCTAACAAATTAATCACTATTTATCATGCAATTTCAGCGCACCGGCAGAGTTGCTATCGTGTGTTTTTCATTATTCGATGATGAAACTATGTTTTCTACAGTGCCTTTAGCCACATCATGCATGAAGCCCTGCAGTGGTAACAGTGAAAACTTATACAAGATATACCAAGACAAGACTTTTATAATCCTCAACGATAGTGATGCATTTGTAGGCTTTATAGAACTCAAATTCAACACCGTACCATACCATTGTCGTTTAACAACATACATCTTAACTAAAACTATAATACCTATATAAAATTAAAAAAACCCCAATATGTTACAAACTGAACATCACTTAATAAATCATAAAGCGGACAAAGCGAAACAAAAATGTAATATATTGAAAATAAATTTAATATAATAATATAATCTTCTTATTGAATACTTTCACCAAACATCTATAATTAAAACAAATAAAAATCTTACCAGTATCCCTGTATCCTGTACAAGAGTGACTTCGGGAAGTATTTGGCTATAAGGGCTATTATTGATACAGCTGCTGACGCCTCCTGGTACTGGCTACTGAAGAATATCAGCAGCACACCCACCACCTGCAATAAAAGCAAATTTAGTTTGATATGGTTAAAATAAATAAATCATGTATTGAAACTGGTCTGATGTAGTGCAGAACTATGATTATAATAAAAGCTATATTGACAAATCAAACTAACTTTATTATGACGCTTAAATTAAGTTTGTTTTCTTTTGCTAACTGTGATGTCACGCGTTTTGATTTGCGTTTAATATCACGTGGCTAATACATGTCATTTCATATTTTTGTTTCCCAAAAATATCAAATAATCTAAATTAATTTTATCGGTGAGATAGATATTCAAGATTCGTAGAGAAAAAACTACCTTTAATAACTAAAATCTATCACTATTTTTACTATTGTCAATTAGTCTATTCTATTTGAGGTAATTTTCAAATGTTTATAGGTTAGTGGTTAGGGGAAGTGGCTATTTACCATCAGTTGTAAAGACAGTTCAATTTAATAAAAAACAATTGAAGTTTTTATGCTATAAAAATTGGTAAGGTGCAAGAAAAATAAGATACCTGCATTAAGAATTATTTTAGAGCAGAATTTAATGCAACACAGACTTTGAAGATAGCATTTCTTTACCTATTTACAGATCCACCTCTGGAGATCCTAACCAATCTTTAAATTACACTATAATCTAAGTACTAATCATGTTTTCCGTCCTTAATTGTCAATATACATCACCTGCAAGGTCCACATGACGAGATTCATGCTCCGTCTATCCCTCGGCGGTCCGACCCTGTAGCACACGGCGAAGCTGGCGATAGCGGCGACCACAGTGTACCAGAACGCATAGGCCTGGTACGACAGTGCGATCGTGCGAACATTCTCCCAGATACGTTGGAATACGTACACGCCGACCGTCCAACCGCCGATCATTATACCGTAGGTGAGGGTTTTCTGAAAAGAAAAAACTGTAAAGTTAAATATATATACAAGATATTGCATACTAAGTTTCCCGTCCATACATCTATTTTGAAGATGGTAAAACACTTTATGGTTCGACTTCGGAAGCACCCTGAGTCTTAATTAGATGTAAAGACAAATAATGTCTGAATGCTTATGTTGTAAAGTTTCGTATATCACTTTCACAAAAGTTGTTTCGTATATCACTCATTTCTAGAATATACTGTTTTCTAGTGTTCTCATAATTGCAAAAACAGCTTTAATGCCTGCTGCTCAATACATATTTCGTTGAACCCTGCACCGTCGCCCTGTAGACCTACAGCACACCCAAACACATGTCATCCTGCTCTTTGAGAAGTACTGTTACAGTATAGTACAAAATTCCAATACTCACCCTCGGCAGTAACTTGCTCACATAATATACAATGACCATGAACGATGCAGACACACCAACAGTTATCCCACACAGGTAGAAAAACAGTGGGTTGCCACTCAGAGCTCGAGAAGAGAATATCAACAGGATCCCCGCCAACATGAAGAGCACACGCCATAAGTCCACTCCTGTAATGGAAATTTATAATAAAAAACCCATCATTGGGTATGATATAGTAGTTAAACAGGCAGCATTCCTGTTTAGATCCTTGGTAATTCGGATCATTAACCATTTTTGTACCTGAGGCTATTAAGATAAGACTACAAAGAGACATGACAATATAATGCAAAGGGTTACGATGCATCTGTGATTGTTTCTAAATTAAAATCATAAATAGGATTGATTAAATTTGCACATACTTATACACTTAATATTGAAAACTTAAAGAAGTAATAACGAAAATATACAAAACACTTTTTTTTCTTTCTTACTATGTATGATAATTTTTACACAATTATTTGAGAGCTGGTGCATGAGTTCATTATGGGTTTACTTGTGTTACAAGCCTCATCGCATACAGTGCATTGCAAATTTGGTTTGTGTTTTCGTCTTTGTGTGACCATGGCACCCGTGACCCAGGAGAAAATACTAGTGTGGGGCTATGAGTGCAGAAAGTGTGCGTGTGTGCATGAATGAATATTATCAGTACGCACTTTGTATCTGCAACTCAATAGTATGTTTCTGTTTCGTGTTTACAGCCATACATGTTGGAGTGAAGATGTCAATTGTTACAGTTTTATAGGATTTCCTCTGGAATGGGCTGACCACCGCCCAGCCATAACTGTCCTCTGTGTATTGATTGTACACATCCTCGGGATTTTCACCAATATACTGACTGAATTCATCTGTTTTCATTTTTATGTGAAACTGAAAAAAGGAAATAGTGAAAAAAAATAGACAATTTAATATAAACAGAGCAGTACTTCATTGGGAGCAACTCATGCTTTATAAGGTACAGATAAGTACCTCACCACCATCTCACTAGATTTGCACACGGGATAAAAAATATGTAATATGCTGTTGGAGACCAGTCTTTACCATAATAAAGTTTGGGATACACTGTGCTAGACAATAATCGTTCTCAGTGCTAAAAATCATCCAGATCCACTGGTGTTGTGGCATAACAAAGTAGCAGTACTTCACTGTGAGAACTCGTGCTTTATAAGGTACAGATAAGTACCACACCACAATCTAACTAGAATTGCACACAGGATAAAAATATCTGATATGCTGTTCTAGATCTTATCAAGTTTGGGAAACACTGTTCTAGAGTATAGTCTTTCTCAGAGCAAAATTTCATCCAGATATGTTGGTGTTTCGGCAGAACAAAGTAGCAAAGATCAATCCTCAGAAACTTTAAACTAATACTAGGAAACGGTTTTCATTTTGGTGAATGGGTTTGGACACCAGGTCACTTCAATATGAGGCTACCATCTTACTCTTTATCTTATATTTTTTCATCTTACAGTAGCAATTTATGTATGATTAACTCAGATTGAACATTCTATGTGAAGTCTGTAAGCAACAGACATAGCCAGATGGGCCACTTTTCATTATGTAGACCGCATATTTGTTTGCTATAATATTATTAAAAAAAATAATGAGTACTTACTTTTACAGTTTGCCATAGAGCTAGTAAATTCTTGTCTGTTCCAGAATAACAGTATATATCGACAGCTTGTTTCGATGATGGAATATCTCTCTCAATTGACGTTGGTCCGCCGAGCCAGTGCACTAAAAAAGTAACATAATAAATGAATCATAGGTCTTTATATACTTTTAAGAATGTGATACACTACGATGTCATATAACTAACAATTACTCGCAACATTCATAGCCCCACACTAGGATTTTCTCCTGTGTCGCGGGTGCTATGGACACAGAAAGACGAATACACAAACACCCAGACCCAGAACAGAAATCTAAATTTATCATTTAAATGTCTGTCTGACTGGGAATCGAACCCAGTGAGTTCCGGGTCAGACCGGTATGGTCCGCCACAAGGGTCGTCAAAGGTAACTGAATATTAATGATAATGTAAAATGAAAGAGATTTGATGCATACCAATATTCCACACAGACCAATATTCTAAATACTATAATACTTATAAATCATTTTTCACTGATTTTGAATTAATGTTTTTATTATACTGTTATACGTATATGAAGTGCAGTGTGGTAACTTTCTTAAATAGTAGCATTCCTCCTCTTTTCATGGATTTCCAGGCCACACAGGAGCATAATCTAGGGGATGAGCAGCAATATCTTTATGTGCATCATCAACACTTACTTCGGTAATTAACACGCACGCTAAGCGCAGTGACTATTGCCAATACCGCCAATCCCCTAATGGATAAGCAATTAGTGAAGTCCAGAAGTGGACCTAAAAAGGGGATGGATGGATATCATATAACAACCAGTGATATTGATCACCGGGGGATTTACTTCCTTCAGAACCTTCGAGATTCGAATTCCCCATGCTACTCTTCCGAACCGTCTCAATCAACCGCTTAGCGCAACAAACTAGCTTCAGTCAGTATTCTCGCTTATTGTTTACATATTTACGAATTGTACTTACCATCGTAAGCTAATGAGTTGGCCCCGACGAAAACACCACATAATAATAACAATAACAATGTCGGACGGGAGCCGGAGGGCTCCATTTTTATACAATTACAACTTAAAAACATAATAATCTTATGTATATCACATCCTTCTATCTTCAACTTAATTTAACGGTACACAAGTTGATTGGGACGACCAATAAATTATATTCAGCAAATATTTACTCGCTTAATAATTTCATGCGCTTTGAAAGCCTTGGGTTGACAATCAACCATAGACTACAGACTACCCATGCGAGGCACGCAATCTACACAGCCAAATTATAGTTGGCATAGACTATAATTATTATCTTTTCGAAAATAGTTTAACCAAGTGGATCAAGCTAACTATAAGAATGTCAAACGCGAATTCACTCGTAAGCTTGCGAGTCCCAGCAGTGGGACAGTAAAAAGTTGCTCACGATGCTCATGTGTTATTTTTTTTATTTATCTCTGTTGCTTTTAGAACTGTTTGATTAAATAAGTAAAATGTTTTTATTGGATTTTTTTTTTATTCTTACATTAATTCTTTATTTCAAACACTACTACGAAAGAATAGGTTCAAGAAATGCGGTGTAAAAACATAATTCGGTAAACAGTCATGAAATATATTTAATTATTATTATACAATATACTTGGATTCCAGTATCCTATCTCGTATTTTCATTCCATGTATATTCAATCTTACATAAAGTAAAAAATCCATTTGTTTTCTTAACACTTTTTAAATACAGGTAAGGATTATTAATAGGGTAGTAATAAATTAAAACTCCATTAAATTCAAATATCTTATATTTATTTGGTAAAGCATAACACTAAGTCATGTACTACGGCATGAAAAGGCACTCTGAACATGTGTACTTTAATACATTGTACTTTTACTTATAACATTACTTCTAGAAGCGATAAAAAGGACACTACTTCTTCCAACCGAATTATATCAAAATAGGAATGTTTCCCGTAAATACTGTTTGGAATGGACTTGTTACAATATAGTTCGACTATAATGTTCATAATCAGTTATTTGTCGTGTTTCTTATACTTTACTTTCATTGACACTTGCATTAACATTGATTATTAATTTATCCAATCGCCTTTTATGTATGCGTTTTGCCAGTAAAACTGACGAATACAAACGCAACTGTAAAAGACCATAAGCTCATTCTCTTATAAACTTTTGAACACGCGGTAGCGTGGCGCCAAGTTTCATTACGTTTACTAACCATGTGGGCTAACTTCGGCACAAATGGGCTACTTGGCCCACTTAATCACTAGCACTCCAAGACGCCATCAACATCAACACCCAAATAAATAAAGATACGCAATATGATTTTTGTTACCAACATTTAAACATAATTTATTTCTTGATATAAATGACCTTTGTGGGAATAACGATCCTTGTCGAACGAATACTGAAAAGTATCACATATTACAAAATACTAGCACTTCCAGTCTTACATATTATTAGGAATGATCAATAAATAAACTTTTTTCTTTTCAATATAGAATTCATATAACTAAGACTTCATAATCACAGATTTTGCAAAATTTCATCAAATATACTGTAAAGATTTTACTGTATATCATTATATTATAATTTTAAATAGTTAACCTCTAGTTTTACAAATGTTATTTCATTATTTCTCTGCTCCTAATTTATTCGGAATCTGTACAATATTACAGATAAATGTGTCACATTAGGACATTTAAATACGACAGTGTATCAAATAACACATATCGTCGTTGAAGTTCTAACACCGCGTAAGTTAAGACATGTTCAAAAT
>DWLI01001598.1:0-15066 GCA_018249915.1 Cecropterus dorantes dorantes | reverse complement strand
TGCAACGCTCGTTACTCATTTAAAAAACAAATTGAACACCTAAGCGGTAAGACCAAACAACGGTTTGAAAACATTACTTAGTAGCTTGAGCGTCAAAATGGTGCTTAAATGGCTATCGCTCATGCAATAGTTCCCAATATGCGGTCAGCCTTTATGGAAGTTATGCGTTATCATTTAATTTGTAAAGTGTGTGAAAGCATTTAATGTTATCTGATATTTTACTAGTTAGGTTCCTTTATCACAAGTCACAAGCCCTAGGGTAATTGTTATATTGTTATAGTTTGAAATAAAATAAAAATATTACTTCATTGCTTCTTTCATTTTTATTTGTAAGTAAGTAAATTAAATAAACAGTAGGTAAATTGTACTTATGTTACATACCATATATGTATATCACTGCTATTACTATCAAGGGTTTGCTTAAGGGCGAGCAATGGAAGCATTTGTTTAATTCATTTTAAATAAATGAAAAACGACGGAACAGTTTTAGCATTCGCACAATAACGAACAAATAATTAAAAATTGAAAACAGTCAAAAATCGAAAAATTTCGGCCTATTTTGGCAGACCCTTAATTAGCGTACTTTTTAAAGGCGTGAATGTTTTTTTAAGTGGGCAATCCTCATGGATACCCAGCCGCTCGGAAAAGCAGCTAGGTTATGCCGGACTCTTATCGGCTAAACCCCCAATGTGTTTTCTCCTCACATCGTATGGCAGGAACACGGGAACGTTTTCGCAACTATCCGCGAACCCGCTGGTGCCCAGCCACTCCCGCGGCTATGGGCAAGCCGACACCTGCAAGGGAATTCCCCCCCGAGGGAATGTCCACCTTGTCGTGGTCCAAGCCACGGTTACTAAGCCCCCTCGCTTAATAACCGTGGTTTGGAACCACCACGGTGAAGTTAAGGCTGATCCCAGGAGGGGACGCTCCGAGTTAGCTTGGCTGTCGGCCCGCTCTGGTTACGTCCGAGGGGACTGCGGGGGACGAAGTTTTCTGGCCTCTGCAGCCAGGAGGGGTCGTGGGCAGAGAGGTGTCTCGATGTGTCGTTGCCTAGCGCCCTGTCTCCCGCGGCCAAGCGGGGGTGCACCGTCAGATGTGTTAGCGGTGAGGCCGCAGAGGAAGAGGAGATCGCATCTCCTCTGTATTTCGTTGCCGTCCTCCCTGAAGGCGTGAAATAACAGATGTACGATTCGACGTCTCGTCGCATGTTTTACATCAAATCCAAATTTATCTGATAATTAAAATCTAAGCATAGTCCGTCCATGAATCGTCCAAACGACCCAAATGTAGCGTAAACTCGTGCTATAAATGAGATTTGCCGTTTGTATTTGCTATAATATTGACACGTAAACTCTTTAAAACCAGTAGATGAATCCCTCCCCCCCGTGGCCACTTGAGGCGCTGCGAAGGGGACTTCGGGATCTCCACGCGGGAACGAAACCGGAAAATTCGTATTTACGCCCGAGTTGACCAGTGCGCATTTACTCTTCTCAAGGCGTACTTAGACGATCGCTTAATTATAACCGCTTTAATAATGTGATGTAGCTCATGGCGTAGATATACAGCCGTTTATTTAAATATATCACCCGCTTCATAATCAGCTCGATTGTTCAGCTAAAATATTAAATTTTAATCAATGAAGAGAATACCTTAATAATAATTACAAATATTATTATGACGTCTTATCTTAATGTGTTTATGTTTATTGTCACTTTTAGCATATAATTGTTGGAATGATGAGTAAAAATCCAATTCCCAATGAATGCAAATAAAAAAAATAATCAGTTTGTTAATGTCACTGTGACATAACATCATTGACATTCGTTTCATTGCGCGGGAATTCGCAAGTCTGTAATGTGTGATCACTGATCAAATAAATAATTTTAAATAAAACATGGACTTGATAGAAACAATAAAACAGGACAAAGCTTATATCAAGTGCAAATTAATCGTCAAAACATGGGAGAAAGATTTTAAAACAAAATATTCTCGTACACCGTCCAAATTTGACATAAAAGAAGCTCCGACGAACATAAAGTATGCATATAAAAAATATTTTCAATTGAAAAGTGCTGCCCTGGAAAATTCATTACTCACGTGTGATGTTGATGAAGACTTAATTCAATCACCAGAACCTGTCCTTGTGTCACAAGAAATTAGTGATTCCTCCGGCTTTCAAGAGCAACCTCTTCCTATTCCTGTTTTGCCGACTGCGCAAGAGCTGGATAGACTATTATCGCCGAAACCTTCAGGAAATATACTATCGCAAACGCCATTTTCTGAAAATCTATCTAAGAAGTTGTTTCATAATAGTAAATTTTCAATAAGGAATCCGAGAAAATTATCAATACCTAAAAATCAAACACAATCCTCACAAGAAAATAAAACAATTGATACAAAAGTTACTCAAGAACGTGAAAATAATAGTCTCTTAGAAGATAACAGTGATAATGCCAGTTTCAACTCAGCATTATTCACCACCAAGGATACAATAGTTGGTGAAAAAATAAACTTTACCAGCCAAATTAAGAAAGCTGAGGAAAACAATTTGAGTTTTGGAAGTGCATCATTGTTTAATGGTTTTGGAAAACCAATAGAAAGCATTAAAACTTCTACCATTAGGAATATTAATACTAAGTGGGTTGAAAGGGCAACTGGGTTGTCTGATTTACATAAAGAAAAAGCTGAGAGTGAAGAAACGTTTGGTTTAACAAATATAAATATAACTTCAATTCCTGATAAACTTTGTGACTATGTGGAAAATAGTGAATCTGAGGATGAAAACATAGCATTATCAAAATTACAACCAGCACTTAAAAAACGGAAGTTAGATATTGGTAACATCAGTCATTCTGTTGAAACTGCACCTGATGAAAATAATGACCTATCAGCAAACACTCCACAAAGTAAACAAAAAAGAGTGAAAAGCAGAAAGCAACCTGCAAAGAAGGTTGAAGTAAAAAAATCAACTGACAATAAGAATGAGCTTGAAAAGCCTGATATAAATCAATATTTGCCCTTCGGTTTGGAGGAAAAGGTAAATCCACGCCACATAAAAGTTACTGATATCTTAAACACCATCAAATCACCAATTAAAAGTAAGGAACAAATTGATATTGTATCAGACGATGCTAAATTACAAGTGAAGCTCAAAAATGGTACTATTAATGAAAATTTTGTCAAAATCAACATTGAGAAAAAGGTTTTCGTTAGAGGAAGGAAAGGCATTAATTATTCTAAATACAAAAAGCAACTGTGGAAAGATAAGAAAGCTTTACATGGAGGTATGGAGTTCCCACAAGGTGGGAAAATTACTTGTTTCAAATGTAACTCTTCTGGGCACATGGCTCGGTACTGTACGGCTCACAAGGAAAATGGTCTACTGCCTTTAGAAGAATGTGAAGCAAGCAGTATACCAACTTTAGAGGACATGCAAAAGCTTGTCAGTGCTGAAAGTAAAACCCCGGTAATAGAAGACCAACTCAGTGAATGTATTTATGAATCAACACAAGTACCTGATTATTTTTTAAATATGTTAGCACAAACTCCTAGTTCTGATGATGCTGATGCAGTTAAACCAATATTCTCGGATCTCCAAAATAGTAACTCGGAAGACCTGTTTAAAGCTCTAAAATTGTTTGGTCATGATGCTTTCCGGCCTGGACAAGAAGAAGCTATAAAGAGAATTCTGTGTGGCATGTCAACACTATTAATATTATCCACTGGAGGGGGAAAATCTTTATGTTACCAATTACCAGCATACATCTATAGTCAGAACTACAAATGTATTACACTGGTTATATCACCACTTGTTTCACTAATGGAAGATCAAGTCTTAAGCATGCCTGAATTTTTACGCGCCGGTTGCTTGCACACTAATCAGGCGCCAACACAACGGCGTAAAATTATAGAATTAATTAAGAATGGTGACATAAATATACTTCTTATATCACCAGAAGCATTAATATCAGGAGATACTTCAAGTGGATTTTCGGGATTATTCAAAATGTTGCCGCCAATTGCATTTGCATGTATTGATGAAGCTCATTGTGTTTCACAATGGAGTCATAATTTTAGACCCAGCTACTTAATGATATGCAGAGTTTTACGAGAAAAATTGAAGGTAAAATGTATATTGGGCCTTACAGCTACGGCTAGCCAGACGACAATAAGTAGCATTATTGATCACATAAATGTCCCGGATGCTTTAAATGGTGTTATAACTAACCCAGCTCTCCCCAATAATCTATACCTCTCAGTATCATTAGAAAAAGATAAGGATAGAGCTTTAGTCTCTTTTCTTTGTTCAGAAAGAATTTCTTCATATAGCTCCATTATTGTCTATTGTATTAGAAGAAATGAATGTGAAAGAGTAGCAGCAATTTTGCGTTCATGTCTATCTGAACCAGGAAAAATAAATATGGAGCAAAATAGTAAGAAACGCAAAAGGATGTCATATGTTGCTGAAGCTTATCATGCTGGCATGTCTGCTGCACAGAGAAAGAAAATACAGAAACATTTTATGGATGGAACTTTGAAGATTATTGTTGCAACTGTTGCTTTTGGTATGGGAATTAACAAATCTGACATAAGATGTATAATACATTACAACATGCCACCTAGTTTTGAGTCATATGTCCAAGAAGTAGGCAGAGCAGGCCGTGATGGCAAAGCAGCATATTGCCATGTATTTTTAAGTAACAACAGTAGTGATAAAAATGAATTACTGAAACATATTCATGCAAATTCAATTGACAGACCTATGATAAGGAGGTTACTTCAAAAAGTTTTTATACCATGCAAATGTGTACCTCATAGCCATGAATTAAATAAACAAAATTTAGAAAGATGTAAAGGACATGAGGTTGGTATACCCATTGAAGCAACTGTTGAAGAATTAGATATACCATCAGAAAATATAGCCACATTGTTATGTTACATTGAACTGCATCCAAAAAAATATATTAAAGTTCTAAACAATGCATACACTATGTGCAAAATATCATCATATGGAGGACCAACAAAAATACTTGAAGCTGCCAAAAAATGTGCTCCTCTTGCAATGGCATATTTATTGGAAAGTAAAAAAGATCCTAGTGTAACAAAAAACAGTGTGTTTGAATTCAATGTCATAGAAGTGGCCGCTGCAATTGGTTGGGAAAGTGGTATTACAAAATATCAATTGAAAAATCTAGAATGGATAAGTGAGGGTAGCAGGTCCAAAAGATCTCATTTAAAAGTAGAATTCAATACATTGGGATTCAAAATAAAAGCTCAAGGTGACCTAAATCCTTCAGAACTAGATTCTATTTTAGATGACCTTCATAATTCAGTTCAGACACAAGAAAAAGTAATGCTGTATCAATTAGAGGAAATCAATAAAGCCTTTCATGATCATGGCAATTATTCTTTTGAGAACATCATATTTTCGGAGGAATTTCTTCTAGAAAAATCAAATATACTTAAGTCTATTATAAATAGTTATTTCGGCAGGCAAAATAATTTACCAGAAAATATTAAGTTGCAAGAACGCCCTTTGGATGTAGAAAATGTAATATCAGATGTACGCACGTTAATTTCTACTTACAAAGATTGTAAATTTACGGGTCGGAGCATTGCAAGAATATTTCAAGGCATATCTTCACCAAATTATCCAGCTTTAGTTTGGGGCAGATGTAAATTTTGGAGGTCACATATCAGTGAAGATTTCTATGGTTTAATAAAAATAGCAACACAACAAATAATTCAAATGAAATGAAATGTAATATTATTTATTAATGCAATAATAAATTCTAAGTGACGCAATCGTAATTTTTATTTTACTATTGTCTGGCCTTTATCTGCAATTTCATTTATTATATGTACAATATTTTGTCATATTTAATTTTAAACAGTAACAATTATTCTTTTTTGCATATCATTGCTGAATGTTGTATTGATTTCTAAATAACCTACAATTTAAGCAGGCAATATAATATATGTTATTATTTCATGTTTTCATTTGTTCTCACTTTACATTGAATTACCTCATATACAAGGAAATATTACATACATATATACCGTCAATTAATACGCAAGGCGATTTTACTAAATGAATAGACCACATTTTTTACAATAATTTAATGTATTTTACAAATATTAACAACAAAACTCACTCCAATAACAATATTATTGCTTAATTCAAGAAACATTACATAAATATGACAGCATATACCACATCAACATATCCTAATTCTTAGAATGGAAAGCTTTCCTCCATGGAAAAAAGCTATGAACAAAATGCCACTTGTTCTATCATATCTCCATACCCACTAAAATAATCAGCATGTACTTGCATTGGCACTACAAATACAATTATTAATTAAAATATTCGAAACGATTGTCTAGTTACGTGACAAATTAAATAAATCAATTACAAGTTAAAATAATCTAAGTTTAAAACATATATTAATGTTAGTTGGTTATTTATTTCGTGGATCACCTTCCATAAGCCTTACATTTTTACAGTATTTTCAGATGCAAAAGTTTCGTTTATAAAGAACTAAATAGTAATGCGTTAACTTATTCATATAGGAAGACCTTCACTGTTCAATGCACATGTTGCATTAGTTTGTTCAAAGACAGTTATGAGTTAAGTACAAGTTACGCAATGGGTCATTTCACAATCTACAGACTGATTATTAGAGTTCTTCCATTTATTATCTATCATTTACATAGGCTATTCGCTAAGGTACCAATGTGTTTATAATAATAAATTATTTAATAATAATGAAATTTTCGTGTATATACAAAAAAGAGACGATTGTGCTCTGCAGCTATTTAGTACCTATTCTTAAAAATTTAAACGTAATTATATGGTTGGCAGTATAATTCCGAATGGTGTTTGAACATCAATGATAAAACTGCTATTGAATAATTTCAAAATCAGCTGTCATTTAAACTGTTATACAGAAAGAGAAACAAAACTATTATACTGAGCTATGTTGCGTTTCAAAATGTCAGCACAGAGGCCCAGCACTCTTTCAAATCTGAAAAAAGAAAATGTTAATATAATTTATAATTCTTGTAATTATTTAAAAGTAGTAAATTATGATGCTGATAAGTGATAACATGACAACTAGATGATGATAAGTGGCATACTAGTCCGTCTTCGTTTCAAGTCTTAGGCTGTGGGTAACTTTATGATCTCTATCTGCTTAGCTTGTGATAGTGTTTTTAACAGCAGTGGTCAATTCCACCAAAGTCATCCAACAGGACCATGTCGGCGCGATCGAATCAAGTTATAAACACGTTATTAGATATTGAATAGAAGAATGCTGTTTGCTACGATACGCGTCTGACGCGTTAATTAGTGTCAAAGTGTAGGATATCTTGCCAAACAAAAACTTCATGCTTAGTCGGATGTAAGACAAAATATTGGATTTTAATTGTCGTGTAACGAACAAGATGGTTAAAATAAGAAATATACTGTACAAACAGAATAGACAAAATCCACTGAGTTTCTTGCCAGATTTTCTCAGTATCGTGTAGCCGTCAGCCGTCAGTTTAAAATAAATTAAAATGAGAACCTCTTAATGTTTTGAAGTCGGTTAAAAACCGCACATCGTGAGTACCCGTAACATATTATAATGTGTAAATTCCACAATAATATCAGTGTAAAAACGTCCGTTATAGTATAATTAGTGATATGGGGTATAAAGCAGTACCTGGCGCGGTCTAGCTTGACGCACTTGAGCGGGCCGGCGGCGCGCACGGTGGCGGCGCGCGGCCGGTCCAGCAGCAGCGCGATCTCGCCGAAGTAGTCGGACGGCCCGAGCCGGCCCACCTCCACCGCGCTCTCCTCGCCGCCGCCGCCGCCGCCGCCGCCGCGCTGCTGCAGCACCACCGCCGTGCCTGCTCACACCACAAACATTTTTTTGCTCTACATGATGGTTTCTTACTCTTATTACCATTTTGCCGATGACAAGTTTTGTACGTACAAAAGCGGGGAAATTCAAATTACAAATAAAATAACATAGAAAACATAGATATTTGAAAAAGGACAAGGATCAGGGGAGTTTAGTAGAGGATAGATAAATAGAAAAGGAATATAAATATGTATTAATTTTACTACTAATACTTTAGGTTGATATGGTTTATACACCACAAAGTTGCTGTAAGTAGTTAATATATTTTTTTATTAGTCCACCAGATGTTTAGTGACCACTGTAATCAATCTCAGATAAGACCAGTCAGTAACTTTGTCTCCCTTACCACCCATTCAAACCAGAACAAGAAAGAGTTTTACCAAAAAACCGGCTTTTTAGTAACGTTTTTTTTTCATACCCTCAGTACTGTGGGTTAACCATGATTTGTAACATCTGTCCAGAGATGCGAGCTACACTCCACTTGTGTCTTATAAGGCAGAAGGTGGTGGGGAGCATCACCTTGAACACCTCGAAGTACTATTTGGCTCTATTCAGAACGATTTGATTCCTTGATCCTAACTTGGCTTTACTTTCCAGGTGACTCCTGAACAGTACATCACACTATGTCAATTCCAAGATGACGCGTAGTACTGCACGCGTGCATTGTAAACCATATTATGCACGTATATACTTTATTTATTTGTTATGTTTCTTTGCAATTACCTTCTACTATAATGTAGAAGTCGTTTCCGGGCTCTCCCTGGCGCACGATAATCTCTCCATCGTTGAACGATACTGGTTCTAATGCATCTGCTACAGTCAAGCGCTCCCATTTTTCTAGACTCTCTGAAATATAAACATTTCTTATCAGATAATCTCGTTATCATGATGATAGTCGAATTTATGAATGTGTATAATTAGTATCATATATTTTTTTTAAATATTACTTTGACATAATACCTAATTATTCTACGAATTATAATCGAATGATATTCTTACATACCATCTGTATTATAAACACTGTTGATACATATATATAGTATTACCATATGTTTTAGTCAGAAACCATAGCTATTTTCAAGCAAAAATAAACGTAAATCCCGACAACTAATCATAAATGCGTCAAACATTTCCAAAACAATCCCATTATATGAATGGGATATACAAGTTCCGATATTCTTACGTAAATTATAAAAATAGGCAAAGATAAAATAGTTCAAAGAATAAACAAACAAACGTTTTGTATAAACTAAATAAAGAATGCCGATTGATAACAACCAGCACTAATTTTTGTTTAGTATATTTTATAGCTATTCTGAACTTTGAAGGTAAAAAAAACTTAATTATTTATAAAATGCATACAAAAAAAGGTAGACGAATGTTTGTTACTATTTCAAGCAAAAATTACAGGTCTGATTTCGTTGAAATTTTGCACACACATAGTTTATGACCTGAATTACCACATAATATACATTACCGTGGTAAAAGTGACCGAAGCAGGCGAAGCCAAGGGAATAAGTTAGTTCAATATAATCATATTGATGGAACCGTACCCAGTATCGAAACGCGAGAAAGGAACTCGTCGTACATGCGTCGCTTTCGTATAGTGGAACCCATGAGGATACGGCGATAGGAGTCACGGTCTAACCCCCACAGCTTAAGCGGCGTACGTGCTCGTACGGTGGCGGCTCGCGGGGTGCCGTATATGAGCGCCAGTTCACCGAAACTACCGCCCTCGCCGATGGTCGTCACATGCTCCCCGTTCACTAACACCTGGCAATAATGAATAATAAATAAATAACGCTTTCTACACTCATAGCCCCACACTACGTATTTTCCTGCGTCATGGGTGCCTTGGACATACACAAACGCTAGACCCAGAACAGAAATCTAAATTCATTACTGTCTTGTTGGGAATTGAATCCTGAACCCTTTGCATGTGCAGTAATGCATCTAAAATTAACTGCAAGTAGAACGCATGTTCTATGTAGGGTTAGTTACAGAAATTCATGAGCGGCCTTTAGGTAGACCTTTTCAAGAGGCACAACTATTTAAAAAACAACAGTGTCTTTGTTAAGCTCTACAGTGTGTGTAGTGTCCCTATCTTTGGATTTCATATGCTTAGTCGTTAAATGAGCCTACAAGTATATACACACCTCGACTTCACCAGAATCAACAATGTAAAAGTTGTCTCCTTCATCCCCTTGTCTGATAACAGTTTCTCCTTGCAGGCATTGTACGGGGAACATAGCATCGAACATATCCGCGCGTTCTGACTCGTCTAGATGTGTGAACAACACATTTGAGGCGATCGCGCGTGATAAAGCACCCATCGTTTTGTAGTCTTTAGGTACCACCTTAAACAAAGTAAAATAATAACATGAATTGGCAGTGTCATACTTTCGGGTTCTTAAGGAAAAACTTTCATCAAGATTTCTTTTGCGGTTCTTGCTCTCACTGAAAACTTGCGCTTCATTGATGTCAATTTTTTTTGTGTACATGTGGACCACGCAATTGCAACTGCCTTCATACAAAGATCGCAATGTTTGACTTTGTAAAGTGTTTGCCTCAGCCTGAAAACATTGAACCCAGTTTCAAGGTCAATGCTGATTAAGGCCTATGTTTAGGTCATTTAGTAGTGGTGTCAAGATCTGTGGTCTGTTCATTTGTTTTCATTGTTTTTGCAATTATTTCAGAGACTGCAAAATTTATATTTTTTTGTTGATACATTTTTTTTTCGACCATTTACTGCTATAGAGTAAATATCTGTACTCATAATAAAAACAGGTATAATTGCTATAAAGGGACTAGTATATGTATGATTTTTACCAGTGCCAGTGCCATTAAGAGTGCCAGTGTAATTAAGATTTACTCCCGTGTTCAGAAGAGGCACAGCTATAGGGGGAATTTCAACGACCGTTCCATGATTCAGCTGTCCTGTTGCTTACCTTTTTAACATAGCTGGTGGCATCTTCTTCAGTGACGGGCTCGGCACTGATGCCCCCGCGACGTCGCGGCAGCTGCCCGCCCAGCACGGGGAGCGGCGACAGCTCCCCATCCGCCTCGCCCTCCGACGTTGCTGCCGCTGCCTGTGCTGCTTTCACTTGATCCTATAACAATACCCATAATGATATATATTGTAGTATGTATAGAGAAATATTTGAATAGAACAGAAGCAATGTAAGTAAAATTAAAAAAACTTTAAAAAAAACTTTGGTTAAAAGTATTGTATTTTTATATATTGAAACTTTGATTAAGTTATATTTTATTGAATAAGTGTTGATAGTTTGATATTTTACAAATTTAAAAAATCCCTTTGGCACATAAACATATTTAAGACTAGCAATATAGCCTTCAGTGATATATAAAACAATATTTTAAATTGTATAAGCTTTTGTAGTAAGTAGGTGGACTTAAATGAAGAAGGACAATATCAACCTATGGACTATCTCAACAAATGGACTATAACTGTATTTCAATTTAAAACCTTTCTAATTAGTTTAGTAAATTTGATGCAATTTTAAACACACAGACAAACAGAACAATATAGAAACATTATAGAAAGTTATTACATGTTGGCACTCTTAATCTATTTTATTATTTTGCAAATATATGCAGACACACAAACCTGTCCCAAACCCATTTTTATTATATGAAAGATTTTATGTATAAATCCTATTATATACACATGTAATTAAAAATATATGCAAGCACTTCCACATAGTATTTTTTTACTAGTGTTGTAATTCCACTTCTTAAATCTTGTAAATAAATATTATAATGTTTAGGAACAAAACACTCAATAGATTAATAAATTTTAAACAAACAAGAACCCAATTAGATATAGTTCATCTTTTGTAAATCCTAAAATATAATCAAATTAAATAGTTTAGTGTGTCAGTGTAAAACAAATAAAATGGTTAACATTTAGAGTATATAATTAAGCTTTTATTCAAAAAATAAATATTTAATATAGATGTTAAAAGATTTAGTGTATTTTCAATCCGATTCTCACCCCCATCTGGATAAACACCAATAACAAATAAGTTTGTGTTAAATGTGGTACAAATAAGTTTAAAATTTGTTAATATAACAATTTTAAAATAATTCGAGGCAGATGAGAATTCTCCGCAAAACGATAGCGCGTCTGATGGTCATTTAAAATTACGTAGTTATTAAAAATAGTTTTAACACAATATTTATAGCGTATGCCATAAATATACTGATCACTCCGCAAGAATGCTCATTCCTGATTCTATTCTGGTCTGTCTCGAGTAAAAGTGTAGCTGGATTGGATGCTATGTGTACTTCACAAACTCGTATGTATTATTTTTATCGTGGACATCAGAAACCAAAAATTATAGTTTTATAGGACGTCCATGATCATAGTTTCGACATAATTTTTGACAACCATTAGTTCAACTTACTCGTTCCAATTTCTGAAAATATTGCCGCAAAAATATAACGGGATTTTCAGGTTTATTTAAACAAAGTTGGACGATGCAATCTTTTAATAACAATTGAACATTATGGCTTTGAATATAGCTTTCACATTGATGTAAACATTGCTCCTCCTCGATCGAATCCATTTCTTCAACAAAATATGACAAATTGTTTTTTTTTTAAAACACCAATACGATAAGATACCATCATAGGTTATTTCACATATACAGCCTTTTAAATATGTAAATTGCAATTTTAAATTTTCCATTAATACAACACGTACATGTACTAACGTGTACAATTTACATATTGCTTGAAAGTATAATATTGCATTTACTTTGGATAAATTATCATCCGTTAATAAAGTACGTCCGATATCATTCATCCGATTATTCAGTGTCTTGACAGTTGTTTGTTTGCCATTTCCGATGGAAACATAATTTTATAAATGATTAAATTAGAATTTAATTATTATCCAACCAGTGCTCAGCGTATTATTTAATGATTTTCTATTTCACACTTATACCATTTCATATAAACTCAACTAGATCGGTAATCAAATTTAATGGTGTAGCATGGACGTGTAATACTAACGAATAATATCTACTAATACTAATTTAGTATTATACGTTCATGTGGTGTAGACACAAAATTGAGCTAATAAAAGGTAAATCCGATTGTCAATTGGTAGTTATAATTGCCATCCAGCTGATCAAATCGGAGAGAATATGGACACCCGACACGAAATATATCGGGTATCTTTGATTTATTGATTATCTGTATCGCGCATGAGCAAACAGGAAAAACTTTTATAGTCTATGAATCTTTGGGCTTCCATTTTTATTTGTGACAAAGATGGAAGCCGCAAGTGCAGAAACTGCAGATGCCGGCAATAAAAATCATCTTAAAAATGTACTATCAGAAACAGAAATTGGCAACTTACCAAATGAAGTTGCTGATAAAATCAACACTTATATTGACCAAAAATTTGAGGAATACTTGACTTCTAAAGCCCTGCATGAGACTGGCAAATCCCAGCTCGGTAAGTGGCCGGCCTTTTGTTCATCTTATTTCTTATTATTGAATGATAATGTCATAATAATATGTTATAAATAATGAATAAAATTATATTTATACAATACAAGCTCCATATCTCCAAGACTTATACCAACACCGCATCATGTTTGTAGCCTTGTCACCATAAAACGCGGTAGGCAAAAATTTAACGTACCTTCTTGTGTTTCTTTTTATTTTTGGAGTATTTTGAAAAAAGTGCTGAAACTGAACTGTAGAGTTTTCTCATAGTTAGTCTTAACTCAATGGTGTAAGCAGCCTATGGTTTAAGCACTTCAATTGAAATTGGGAACCTACTTACTAAACAACTGAAACTCAAATCTTAAAAGGCTTAAATTGTACCTCTTATTTATCATCATCATCATCTATTACTATCCTACTGCTGGGCATGGGTCTCCACCCAGAGTGAGAAATGTTTAGCCTGCAGTCTATCATTCTGGCCTAGTGTGAATTGGCAAACTTTATACATCCTATTTTTTTGATTTTTCTCAAACAAATTTTTGCAGGTTACTTTTCATTGTTTGCTTTTAGCATTTAAAAAAATAACATTATTAAGCCTGTGTTATAAACTATTAGACTATCACTCTTATATAGGAATACAAACTCAACACCTAAAAATGAACCCTTTGTGACGGGATGGACGGACGGACGGATGGACGGACAGCAAAAGCTTAGTGCTTTTGCTGTCCGTCCATCCCGTCACAGGGCTGAACTGATACACTTACATAGCTTACATGATGTGTGTTTATTGTTTATGGCAAAAATACCACAAAATAAAATTTAAGTTTGTCTATAGAAATTCAGTTAGATAATGTATAATATAATTATATTGAAAACTGGCTGGTTGTAGAAACCTTCGTTCGCAATTACCCCTTTTTTTTACATTTACCTAACGATAAGGCAGACTGGCTACCTGATGGAAAGTAGTCACCTTCGCCTATGAACATTTGCAATACCAGGGGAATCGCCAATGCATTGCCGGCTTTAATGGAGAGCTCTTTTCACACCTTTTTTGAAGAGCCCCATGTCATAGCGCTTCGGGAATACCTCAGGGGGAAGTTCATTCCACATCTTACACGTCTCGGCAATAACGACCGTGCAAACCGAACCGCGGAGGACCGCCACGGGTCCAGTTGATGCGAATGTAACTTCATCCTGCGGAGAGTGGTGCGGTGGAGGAAAGGTGACGTAGGCACCAGGTCAAAAAGTTCCTGGGAATACTCACCATTGTAAAGACGGTAGAACACGGAGAGGAAGCCTATGTCCCTCCATAGATTCAAAGGTTCTAACTGGTTGGTGATCCTTGGGTCGTTAACAATTCGGATTGCACGCTTCTGTACGGAGCCAAGTGGGTTAAGTTGGTATTGTGGCGCCTCTGCCCATAGATGCGAGCAGTACTCCATGTGGGGTCTCACTTGTGCCTTATAAAGCACAAGTAATTGTCCCGCAGTGAAGCACTGCTTGGCTCTGTTCAGGACACCCAACTTCTTTCAAGCCAACTTGGCTTTCACATCCAAGTGACTCCGAAACTGCACGTCACACGACATGTCAACTCCCAGGATCCTCACGCTTTTGTCAATGGTGAGCGAAATTCCCTGGAACTTTGGCGCCATGACAAATGGGGTTTTCTTAGCGGTAAACG
>DWLI01001597.1:0-15069 GCA_018249915.1 Cecropterus dorantes dorantes | reverse complement strand
GATGTCCATGGGCGGCAGTGACCACTTACCATCTGGTGGACTGCATGCTCGTTTGCTACTTCAATATTATAAAAAAATAAAATAATAATAATAATTTTGATACAGCCTAAATTGAAAAATATATAAGATTGAAAAGAAAATTTTCACGTACTTTAAAATTATTTATTACAGTGTGATACAACAATAGAAAATAGACTAAAATGAAATATTGATTTCATTTATAAATAGAGTAACATTAATTTCGTATAATCTCAAATTGAAAACGTAACTTTTGGTTTTTTTTTGACTGTGTAAACGTAATTTATAGGAATTGTCACATAATTGCAAAAAATGAGGAATTTTACTTTACAGTCAGTATTGCTCTATAATTAGTTGTAAAGCCTTATTGATTCTTAAATATTTTGAAGAGTTTTGCTATACACAATGAAATGAACTTTATGATGTTGTCAGTATTTCTCTATAATCAGTTTGAAAGCCTTACTCACCGATTCTTAAATATTTTGAATAAAATGAGATCTATTATAATAATTTATTTTTAAAACTCATAGGCTTCATGTATACTTAATTGCCTCGTCTGGTTTGAAGGAGCTGAGCTGTATTGTTCTCTTTTTGGAGAGTTTTCGGGAGGACAATTGTTTGCAAAAATAATGAAGAAATTGAAACATGAAGAGCTGGCACGTATCCAGTTGGTGTCAGTTGACCTTTATTCTTCGGCGAATGGTATTTTAGGAAGTTGAGAGGTCAGTTCCTCTGAGCACTCATCATTGAAAAAAACTGCTCAATAATGCTCAATATAATCCATTCGCTACGTTCCGGACGCTTAACTTTTTAAATCCAACTTGACCTTATTCATCAGGTGACCCAAATTATGCATTTTATACGGGATGTCATTTCCCAGGACCACAGCTTCGTGTAAGAATGGGGCTGCAATAATATTATTTTGGTTTTTAAGAATTTTTCTGTCAAAATGATAACAAATAAATTTATTTATTTTATTTACATTGGTTACTTAACAATTACTGACAAGGTGGTTACGGTGAAACAATAAGTCACGTTCGATATTCAAAGTGGTGCTCGCTAGATGGCGTGCGTGTGGTCGAGTCGCGTGCGCAATGTAACCGGAGCGACACGCGCAAGTAATCCAATATGGCTGCCCGATGTCTCTCGCATATCGGTACATTGCAAGAATGGCATTTTAATATCCCTCCGTTAATGTCACTTATTGTTTACCTCGTCGTACGGTCTAGTGGTACGGAAACCACGTATCCGATGCTAGGATATACCCAATCAAGTTGACAGGACTTTCGCTAAATTTACATAAACGTAGACCCTAATAAAGATAACCATGGATGCGTGCTACGTATAAGATTACAGATTATCTTAAATAAAATTTGTACAAACAACATCTAAAAAGTAAATTTTCATTTTAAATACTCTAGTGTAACCGATCAGCCGTTCTTTATACACAAAAAAAATACAGCGTCATCTACGGGATACAAATGTCACACATTGATACGTTGTTCAGCTATGTGAATAATAAAGTTGAATTACTCAAAATTATTATGGGTACATGGGGTTCAAAATTATTATGGGACTATGACAGAATAATAAACATGCTGATACAACTCAACGGCTGAATAAAACTAGTTTAAACCTACATTTGACCGACTATTAAGTATAACCCAAGTTCAATATACTTAAAATACTCCTGTACAGAACATCACAATACCCGGAGCTCATAACTTCGAGCTAGCTCCCAGCTCGCCAACAACGCCCAGCGGCTAACGAGCCAAGATGCGCGATACACCGACGACGCATTGTTGCTGCCGCGACAGCTTTCGCGCCATTGTGCGCGAGGTGTTCTGCACTAATCATTACCCGTGATCGCTGTTTGTTTTCTTCAAAACGCTCAAATTGTTCAATCGGATTATGGAAGTTTATGAACTTCGTGTAGGTATGAGTTTGTTCTGGAAAAACGACGTATAATACCTAGCTAGCTTTAAAATATTTTAACGGACGTGTAAAATGTATAGATTAAACACGGTTGTCTATAATATATTTTATTTTTATGTAGGTTGTATGATTGTTGTATATATGTTTTAGCTTATGGATTTCCATACATCATTTATATCGATATATACCCAATGATGATTGCAGTTAAGAATGTACTAAAGTTGGTAAAATTTATATTTTTTTTTTCTAATGCAAGAATTTAAGTTCAGAAATTTAAAAAAGGGTTTCAAACGTACCTACATATATAATACAGTGATTGCCAATACAAATATACATATTACGTATACAATAGTTTAGCTATGCATTATATCTATATGCATGCAATAAAATACCTACATAGTTTTATACCAATTTTATTTTAAAATCAATCAAAGCGCAAATATCTGGCACAGTAATTCGGTTCCACCCCGTCATAATAGCACTGTCGCCGTCAGCATTGTAAAAGCTTTCATATCAATTGAATCCATTAGCTGAGTACACAAGTCCTGTCTGTCTATTTGCTCATCAGTTTTTATCATTGGCCAGTTCATGTTTGTTCGATCGGTCACTTCCATGTTATTGATGGGCTGTTTCCCTCCAACAACACCATTGCGATCTGTTATCACAATTTACGAAGCAAATTAAAACGTAAGCACCTGTAATAAGGGCTGGCGAATTTACGCCGATTGAAAAAATACCACAATTGATATATTTGTTTGCGTGCGTAATAATGTATTCTATATTTTAACAAATGGTACCAATTTACATATTGTCCTACTAATATTATAAATGTGTAGGTTGGTATTTTTGTTGTTTAATCACGTAAAAACAGCTACACGTCTATGCTAGAAATTTGGTTCACAAATAGTTGATAATCTGAATTCAGACCCACTCTATAGACGCAATTATGAAGACCACACAAACGACAAATCTAGTATTCACGAGTCTTTCTATAAACACGAATATCTGTTCGATAACATAATTGTATATCATATAAAGTTTTAAAATAATATTTCAAGTGTAGCTAGATAAGTGTACACACCAGAATAAGCCTGGCAAGTACAGAATGTAAACGGACACAAACTAGTTTACGTGCAAAGTTTGAAATTATCACTGAATTATGTTAAAGTTCCTTTAAGTTTTCTCCTGATATGGAAGTGGAATTCTATTTAAAACAGGAACCCATAAAACAGGCTTGTCCTATCTACCTGTGCATGTGCCATTTGTCCATTCGACGGCACTTAGCTTAACAAAAACTGATAGTTGTAAAACAAAAGAGGAAAACAAAACCTCGGTAACAAGACCGGGCCATTTGGTTCAGAAATAAACTAAGCGGTAAGAATTAACAGGGATAAAGGATTAAAAGAGTAGCCGAAGCAGATTTATGTCGCGATGATTGCAATCGGACCGATTCTGCGTGTAACAGCACTTTATTTATTCTCATCGGGGAGAAGTGCATGAACGTTGAACTTAACGAAATTGAAAGTAATGTATGTTTGTTCTCTCGATACGAGTATGATTGTTTTTAACGATTTACACCGCTCCTCTTAATGTACTTTGGATGTTGGCAAAATAAGCCAAACTTTACCATACGTTCACTTTACCTACATATACTCGCTAATCAATAAAATAAATTACTTTTAAATCAAGTAAAAGTTTAGTTTTAGTTAGCAAAATAAAAAATAGAATGACTAGGTAAAACGTCATTTTCTTTTCTGTACGTAGTGATAAAGAGTGGATGAGGTAAGCAAAGTCTGCCTTAAAATAAATCGTAAAAGGCACTCGAAAGGGCGACAATATGACAGCTATTTCCCATTCATTGCTACTCTATTTACAGGAACGAATCGACGGAGGTTTATCATAGCGAAGTCCTTTCACACAACCCTTCACGTGGTTATCTGATAACGCAGTGAATGCGGTGCACATTTGTCTGTACGACACTCACTCCACACTGTCTAGTGTAAAAATTGTCAGCGAATGTGACTAGATAGCGATCTGCCATTTGCGAACGATAGAGGGGTCCTCCGTTTGCTTTACACACATAAAACAACATATCTGCGGTATATTTCACATTTTTCGAATAACGACTCTTATGCCATGTTCAATTTTATTGCATGCTTCATTTAGATCTTAATCGGCATTATTATCAGCAAAGTATAGAGTTCTAAAGAAATACTATTACGCAGGCGGGGCCAGAAGGCGTACCGATGGCCAGGTAATGAAACCAATTTCCCATATAAAAGCGTGGATACATAAGATCGAAACGAATGAACCAACTAAAATGCAAGCCCTGCTGCCAGTAACACCTATCAATTCACGAGGCGAACCGAGCGAGTGATTGCTGTAATTTCTATAAAAAAATCAACGGTAAGGTTCGCCAGACACATCGATTCGAAAAAATGTTTCATCAACAATAATTTTATTATCGTAATAACAAAATTACGGGTTGAACGTGCAAAACCGGGAATACAAGTCTTAGTGGTGAGGGCTTAGAGAGTTTATTCCTTCAGCATTTGCTTATATGTCAGGGGGAGAAATGAAACCTTTGTTGGCCTATAGCATTATTATTTCTCATTTTGTTTTGTTTATTAATACAATTGGCTCGAGGCGCAATATTGATATTCAAGTTTGATGATGACTCGCGCCGCGAGTTTTCTTTCCAACCTCCTCTGTATTTTTATGGGTTTTATAACAATTGTGTTCCCCGAACCTTTTGTTTGAGAGTCAGTGAATTGTATAATACTTACTGAATAAATTTTAATATTTAGAATATTTCCATAATAGTTTGAGTGAATAATGGACAAGGTATTAACTTTATAACATCATCGGTATATCAATTTATTTAATCGGCAGACACGAAAGTTTCCCCTTTTCTTGTGAATATATTTAGTACTTCTCTCAACACAGGTTTATTCCTTTTTTAATGACTGAAGTGGCAAACGAGCATGTAGTCCATCTTATGGTAAATGGTCACTGTCGCTCATGCACATCTACTTTTATAGCAGGATCGACAACAGATCCGTTGCTACCCATGAGGACTAAGTAGGAACGCTTCGTATAAGTACAAGTCCCTTACACACTCTTCAACCAAAACTCCGCAGAACATATCTCTGCAATAATTAGGTAGAAGTCGGTGTTAGTACCTCCGGAGACGACCTCCAAAGGGTTCTCCCATCTTCCATAATTATAATTAGATACAAAATAACTTAATATAGGTTATTCATAGTTCACAGAGATTCTCATGGAGAAAACGGAATGACGTGTATAAATAACTCGCAGAAATATCAATTAAACAATTATGCTGTCCGAATGGAATCGTGTGTAATGATAGTGGGCCGGGCTATAACTCAGACGCATCTGTTCTACGGGTATTTGCAAAGGCACGACATGCGCTCGCGCTGCGCGAAATATACCACTCATACCTGTCTCCAAAGTTTCATGGATTGAACTTACTTGTACTTCTTAAAGATTTCCGTAACTATTTTACGCCAATTTTCTGTGATAATTTAAAGAAGAAGTGATAAAAATAAGTACAAAAGCATAAAACAATGTTTCAGCTTCAATAAGATTTTAAGATACAAATTATACTCAAATAATTTTATCTGTAATAAAATAATTAGCACTGACTACTAGATAATGCCAGTTTATTTTTAAATATTTAGTTATTTGGTCACAAAACATTTAAAAAATAACACAAATACGTAATTATTTAGCGGAATAATTTACAGTTATAAGTAGTGTAGCGTTTGCCGGTATGTACTTATCGTCATTACTTATTTCAATAATTTATCGTCATAATGCATTAAATAGTGGTCATATAATGCAATGTAAATGTATCGTCTAGTATCTTTATAAAGTGGTTAGGTAGTGGCTTGCACGAAGTACTCCTGATAAGGACTTAGCAGACATGCTACTTTTAGCATCAACGATCAACGATTTTTTCACTGCTTTTTGAATGTTAGATGCAGTTATCAAACGCTATACCCCTCACAAATTTAACACTGATCGCAACTACTTTTGGGTGCTCGATACATAAACTGAAGGCGAAAAATAAAATATAGTAATAAAGCAGTTTTTACAACGCGCGTTTTCAATACTGCGACCGAACGCGACAAGTCGCTAAAACGCAAGGCAGCATCAGAACCGCCTAAACTCGAGTCTCCGATTCTAAAAGTAGCATGTCTGCTACGGCCGTAAAAGTACCCACTTGATCCGAGCCTAAGAGTTAATCAATGTTGCTTATACGAGTACGTATGTCGGATTACGCAGAATCGATTCGCGCGAGATGTTGACTAATATCGATTATAACATTTACGTCGGCCGGCCTTCCTGCATGTTGTCTCTATAAGTCTATAATGCGAGCGTATGATAATTTCGTATGTTAATTCTAAAACGGTGAGTTGTAGGTATCTTACGTCTGCTACTAATTGCAATTTTAAAGCAGTAATTTGTCGGCTTAATGTTTTTAAATTAATAAGGCTTTTATTTATGCAGAAATTATCAGTTCTTATGACATGAACTTACTAAGATTTGTTATAATTTTATTCACCTTAATTTTTAACGTATAAATTGTGCTACATATACGTTCACATGTATTTTATTTTTTATTATTACGAGCTCAAATATATTTTTCGTAATTGTCTCCCGTTACAATATTAATTATTTATCAATCGTATAAGGTTTATCAAAAACCTATCCTCTTATTTTTATGTCCTATATTTTTTAATTCGGAAAATGAGCACCAGATCCTAAATGGTTAGCAGAGCCCAGAAAATCAGTGATTAGCAAAAGATATAATCATAGAAACACTAAAAACATTTCTTGAAACCCTATTTATCTATCTCATGTTATAAAATAATGTAGAGATGAACATTGACATACCTTTCTCGTAGCTGATTTGTCGCTCTTGCTGGCGAGCGTTGTCCGCTGCAACCTTGAGCAGCCCCTGGATATTGCGGAGCAGGGTTTCGGTGGAGGAGACCAGGGTGTCGGCGGTGGGGTCCACGGGCACGGAGGGCGGCGAGCTGGTCGGCGCGGGGTAGTTTACTGGCGCTGGTGACGATGATGCAGGTAAGTCGCGTTCGCCGTCGCTCAAATCTGCTCCTGCCCGGCAGGTAGATATTTTAGTAGTGATAATAGTTGGCATATTGTTTTATAAGACGGAAGTAGCAAACGAGAAAATGACTATGATGGGATTTTCCCAAAAAAAATTAAGGGTACTACGTACATACCATTGAGTTTCGTATGAGTTAATTAATTGACCGTTTTATCTTAGTTAGTTAAATCTTTAGTCACATATGGTACTTATTAGCGTTTATTTTTTTATGAGATGATCTATTTGTGATTTGATAGACAAGCAAGAGCATTATCGTGTTCTAGTGTTATTAATTTAGTAAATCAGACAGCACTTAAACGTGGACTCCGAAAAAAGTGTTTAATTCTCTTCCTTTGTTTTTATTATCCAACGACAAAAATACATAACAAGTTTTTCAGAAGGCGCCTGTTTAATTACCGTGTTAAAACTAGAACACCTCAATGATTTGCAACCGCACTGCTTAATTTATATCCGATGTTCTTAAGATAAATCATTCAGTTGAAACATTCGCCCGCTCGTGGCAAAACTACAAGTCTGTAAGGAGCTTCAGGACAAATTTTTAAAAGCGATATGGACGTATAACGTTATTTTCATTAATTTAATTCATGTGTTATTTTATTTACACGTTATCTCTGTTTCTTGTGGGGATAGTAAGACTTTACATCGGGTTGATGTTGTATAATATAACAGTACTGCGATTCGATACTACGAGTATTTAAACTACTATACGTGAAGACATTTGGAAAAAAATCATTAGAAACAAGCAGTACCTTAACACTTGATGTCATATGTAAGCTTTATGTAAGTTTGTTCATTGTGTACGCATTAATAAATAAATACATTCAAATTTCCTCAACTATTACTATGAATTCTTATGTAATTTCGCTTACGATATTGCATGTTCCGGGATATACAGGAGTATACAAAATGCTGATATTTTTGCTAAGCTTGTGAACAATGAAGAACACATCCTGTGCAACGTCTCACCGGGAACGTATAACGTTATTTGGGATCGCGTGCGTGTATCATTCCCATCGCAATTATTATTGCAGGTACATCGATATCGCGTGGTGATCATCGGCACACGGCTTTGATGGAGTCCGGCAACCACATACTTATTCAGATTAAGAGAATTAATCATAATAAAATGCATTAAGGGTACCCCAATACGTTAATCGTAATTAATGGTCAATCAATTACAACTGCATACATAGTTACAAATATTATCGTAACTCTATAATACAGATCAAAATATTAACCCATATCTATACAATATCCGTTTACTGAAGAGAATAGAATTTCATTACATTATAATAAAAATGTGACTATGATACATGACTACAGATAGTCATAATGTAGTAGAGTGTACACCTACTTGGTGTAGGTATGTTATCGAAGCAAGTTACAGAATAGGGATCCGCTCGAGCCATTCGACACCGAATGGGCTGTCTCTAACCGATTTATATGCTCCGTTGCACTATACCACCAGTTATTCCTTTTGCGACTTCGGTCCAAGTATACACAAGAATATTTTATTACAACTAATTTCTATAAATAATATGTGTATACATAAAATTAAAGCGTTTATCTATACTTTTATTATAAAGCAGTAGATTTTGTTTGGTTGAAAGGGCTAATCTTAACTACTGGTTGGTTTAAAAAATATTTTTGTATTTAATAGTCCATTTACTCAGGAAGGCTATATAACATCAGGCTATCTTTGTTTGTTTTTATTTTCTTATTTAATACCGAGTGAAACCGCGTACTAGATCTAGTCTATACTGTTATAATTATCACTAAACTGTCATTAAACTGAAAATACTTAAAATTCGTAAACTGATGTAATACGTATAAATATAGGATATTGTATATTTGAATACGTTAATATTGGAACCTATAGAACCAAATGGGACAAATCTTTTCGGTTGGAAAATTTGGATTGAAAAATCAGAGATTGACGTGGAAGAAGCTACGTGAGAAAACTAGTTTACATATATTAAACAATATGACCTGAGGCGGACTCGATTATTTTGGGCGCACGGATTGTTCGACATTATGTCAATAACGGACCGCACACATAAAAAAAGAAAGTGTTTCGATTGGCGTCTCTCACGGTCCAAAGTAATCTATCGATACATTTAATTTAACTGACAAGATAGTGAACGCTCATCACATAATGAAGACAACATCGTTTCGTCATTGTCGATGCGCACGATAGCACTTTCGAGTTGTCACAACACCATCTTCCTAATAAGGCCAATTAACAGAATTCTAAAAGAGTTTATCGTACGAAATTCGACTCTTTCCAACATATATTAGTATTCAAAGCGATTCGTTCGTCTTCAATGAGACATAAAACCTTATAAATGTGAAATAAAAAGGGGTCGGAAACGAGAACGCGATTGAAAGGAAGAGGTAATACACGATGGACAGAGATCAAAGTTGAATGACATTGTGGTTAAGAAAAATCTTTTTATAATGAGACTCTGGCAATCGTGATGCACGTGAATCACGTATCGACAGAATTAATTATAAATAAATATACATTTGAAATGCGCTGCTAATTGTACCTTCTAAATTTCTAAAGTGTGATCAATGATAGTCAAGAAGTATCAGTTTTGACCTCCAATTCTGAAGACTCGGGTTCGATTTCATGATACGGGATAATTGGCAAACGAATGTAGTTCTGTTTCAAAGGAAAGGTGTGAATGCTGAATTACACATGAGGTGACGATCTTTATCTCTAGAAGAAATAACGTATCTCTGGCCAGTTTTAGTTAGGACCAGATGTAAACGGAGTTGATCTGACATCTAGAACAGGTAAAGCCTACCCTACCATTAGCTAGACTGTAAGCTCGTTTGGTACTTCGATCAAATAATTTTATTAATTTTATCATTTTTTTAGCATGTGAAGGAAATATCGTGAAGGAACCTATATCACTGGAAATTTTTGTTATATTCGAAAAAGTATATGAACTTTACCAAAATGTATTTAGCAAACATAGTGACCTATAGTTCCATGCTTTGATAGAAACCTCTCGCAAATCAGTGAGAAATTAAGATCAAAATAAAACGTGTATAGTCTATTATTTTCTTGTCTAATTGAGCAGTAATTTGCAGAAGACAGCAACAAATTTGAAATGGCGCATCGTGTTAAACACTAGTTAAATGAACAATTCTTGCCTTAATCGTCATAATCTATACGTTCCCACGGCCGTCAGTATTTTGTATGTATATTACAATAACCACAGTACACAATCCTCATTGTTTCAAGTTACGTTGCGTTAATTTAGCTATTGTATGCTTCGAGTATTTACATTTGTGAATCGCTGTTTTGACTTGCACCCTCGCGTAAGCAATTGTGTGTACCACTTGTGCGTACTGTATGCATACTCACATGTGAGTATATGATACTACTAATTTATTCAGGTTTGCTTAAGATGTGAGTCATGATTGATGCAACTTTGTAGTTATAACAATATTTTACTTTAAAGAAATCTTTTTATATCATAAAATGCCACCCATGGACATCTGTAACTCACTCTATTTTTAGGATGAGGCATTAATTCTAGATGCGCTGCTACTCGTGAAAACTAAGATCGCCCCATAATGTTGGTTAGTTGGTATCCACAACTATTACCGAAATGCAAGAAGTTTTTTATGCTGGAAATAAATGTGGCGGCCAACTAAACTGGTTCTACAACTGTTTATAATAGTTGTGTTATTAGTAAATCTGTCAAAACATATTGTTTTAGCATTGTTAATTTATCAATCAATCATCATACTAATGTTGTGACACTGCTGGGCACGGCCTTCACTCAGTGTTAGAAGGATTTAGGCTATAGTACCTCGCTGACCAAGTACGAATCAGTCCACTACATATATCTTTGAATTATATATCTTTTCTTTTCTATATTTCTATATATTTCTATATTTACAAATATCATGGAATTAAGTGTGTGAATGTTCATTCTCGTATTTTATATCGTATCTCGTATTTTATATGTATGTAAAGAATTATTGCGGATTAGGATTGTAATTTTTATTCATTGTTAATAGTGTTGCCATGTATGTAAATGTGTCCATCTATTTGGCGATTTTGTTTATTATTCGTTTTATTCTGTATCTATCAGTATTGCATGATCCTTGATTTTAAATTTATCTACCTAGAAGCAATACTAAACATAATACGATAGTACTCAGGTAATGTCTAGATGCTATAATTGGTGATGGAACTAATCTACGACAGGTAATTATAAATATTTATGTCTTGAGTGTCTTGACTTGAGATATCTTGGACTATGGAAGTCGTTATTGCACAATACACAATTAGCTTAGTATTTTTGTTCATTATTATCAATCAAACAGCCAGTTGTATGTGCTATCGTAATTTAGTGACATTAAACTAATAACGAGCTATCATTTGATTGATGATCTAGTCGGGGATAGCGAACACTAAATTGATTAAAATATTTAATACGGCAATAGATTCAATCTACAAAAAGCTCAAGATAAAATGAGTGTTAGGATGTCATTGAAGAAATTGTCATGCCATCCATCATTACCTCAGTAATATCAACATCATCCATAAAATCATTAATAACTTATGCAAGTCCAATTTGTTTTAGGACTTTTTTGTTGTTTACTTTTAAGTGATGATGACATATTGTAGCTTATACCTGGAATTTTAGAACATCAATTACTTAAATGTCATATGATTGTAGGTATATCAAACGTATGTAATAAGGCTCTTCACCATTTTTAATTTAATCAACAATCATATTTCCTTACACACATCTGACACAGGAGATTTAAATATTGATGTATAAAACTTATTCTATAAAGCAGTAAGTCGTATTATACCTGTAGGTTCATATTGTTTGTATAAATTAGTGTTTTTAATAAATACACTTCCACTTTTATATCAAAATATGCTAAAATATGCTATAAATAAAAGTGTTGGAATTATAAGCACACACTGCCCAAATACTTATGTGAATTATAGGTAATCTAAGATACTGTATCTACTGTTTATCTGAAAATATTGTACATTTAGTAAATTTTAACGCCTTTTTAAGAAAACATTTACATATAAAACAAGGGTTGTGAGACATTTCAGAATAAATGTAATAAATTAACAACTGATTAAACTAAAAATGGTCTGATACGGGTTCGATACATACAATATCCTCTTTTTCTTGCAACGGAATGCAGTAAACGAACCTTTAATGATACAAATAAAAGATGCGCTTACACCGAGGTGTAAAATAGAATTGCCTCCTTATGCGTAAGTACTATACATACATCATTGTAGGCGATTGCGGCTAATGGTTATGTTCGAATTTTATAACATTACTTAAATCTTATCAAATCCTATTACCTAACGCTTTAACTCTATTTCTGTTTTCAATCATCTCCTCAAGCTCTTTTCTATCTTTAATTTTTTCATCTTTAAATTATTGCTGTGTTAAATTTCTATAATTTTCTTTCTTTAATTAATTCCTTAATTTGTTCTTGCACTAATTACCTAATTGAATTATTGCAACCCTACTTCTTGATGTTCTTACTCACTTTAACTCCAAACCGAAAGGTTGCCTGGAAGAAATCGCTGTTTAGCGATAAGACCGCCTTTTGTATTTTAAAATTGTAAGTTTTCATTGTATTATTTTATTTTGATGGTTGTGGTAGGGTGGTACAATACAGTATATTATCATTATTATTACCTTTTATGTTAATATAAAAGTGATATGTCTAAAAATCCTAGTAAAATAACATGTAGGTATTTGTTGTACATACTTTAATAAATATGTAGCTAAGTTATTTTACAAAAAAATATTGGACTTAAATAGATGATATATTTTGATCTGAAATTTAAGACAAAAAGTATAACATATAAAATATATTATAATAGCTTATGCCATTTACTTGATGTATGAAACATATCTATAGAAATAGTCTGATAAGTTAAAAATGCATTTTAATAATTCCGAGTTCACATTTCTATAACAACAATGATATTCTACAATCAATCAGCAAGATCGCGAAATAACTAGTAGTAATAAAAACCTAAAATACCATAAACCGGTGGTATTGCCACAAAGTATAGTCAGCGGGGATTTTTATACATACAATTAAAATGTTCCCTTGAGGAGTAAAAAAGATGGTTTTATGGCTGATAATTTCCGAACTATGAATGCTGAAGGTTCCAAGGCTATTACTGGGTAATTTTGCAGAGCATTACATGGAGTATCTACGCTCAATGGGTGATACGACTAAACCGTGTTAAAATTACACGGACACTCTCTTGTCATGCCCGGTTGAGATTACATCGAATAGGAAGAGCTAATTTATTACAATCATATCGTGGCTACATTTTATAGGAGCTGAATTACACTGAACGTCGAAGTAATCTGAACGTATAACGCGAGATTGAACTCTGACCCGCTTTTGTGATAGATTCTGCGAGTGGAAGTACTTCTTAGGTATTGTAAAGTTCTTTTAATTAATTTACTAGTTGAGGCAACGAATTTTCTTACTAGAGAGAAAAAAAAGATAAATAAAATTGAAGAACATTAATAAAGTTTGATCGAACGATGTGTAGCAATCAGAACACAACAGGTGTATATTGATGACACAAAGAATGTGGAAAAGTTTATGCGTTTGTAAAGTTCGAAGTAAAAAGCTGTGATTTTTTAAAGTGCACATTAGAAATGATGTCTACGAAAATATCATGGCAGTACTTAAAAACGTGATAGTACTGTAAAAAGTTCACAAGTAGAAGAGTCTATTACTTAATTGGTTTTTGGGTACCGTACTATGATTTACCCTCTTCACTCTGAAAGAAAACCCTTGGCTTGCAGTAAGTCAGAAAACTATTAGTGAGTGCCGTAATGTTTTTTTTATAGAATTGAAGTACCAAACGAGCATTTGCTGATCTTGGACGTCTGTAATTGACTTCTTATAAAACAGGGGGGGGATCTATTTGAAGTGAATCACAGAAGCGTTGCTACTCCGGAGGACTTAGATGGTCACCACATAAATTATGTGTCAGCCGTCGCCCAAACCGTAAATTGAAGACTTACCGTCATCCTCATCTTTGACATTGTGGTCATCAGGATCAGAGAGCGCCGCGTCACTGTCATCGGTGTGAGAGCGCGGCGACGCAGCGGCCGTGGCAGCGGAGGGCAAGCGCGGCGGCTGCGGCGTGCGGCGCGACGCGGCGGAGCTCCGGCCGCTAGCGGAGCCTTCGCCCCGGTCGCGGTCGCCCCGCTCCGCGCGCTCGCGCTCCCCGGAGCCCGACTTGGAGAGGTTGAGCACGGGACTGTGCCCCGGTGATGAGCCTGTTACCAAATATTGGTTTTGATTGACAAAAATATCGTAACAGATAATGAAGCTTGGTTATACTAATGATCTGAATAGCACTGAGGGTGGCGGTGGTGAGGTGACCCTTTGGCGGTCAACGAGATTTGATTTCATTTATGATCATGGTCGTGGGTGTATGTGTTTGCCCTTTTTTATGTGTGTCCACGACACACGTAATTGTAGAGTATAAAAACTATGATTTTAGAAAGCGTCATATACTTATACGCTGCAGTGACTAAGAAACCTGAAGACAACTGTCACTAACCTCCAATAGGATTAGAATCCTGAGTCGATTAGCATTTACAATCTTAGTATTGTAAATTATAAGTAACTTTGTACTTTCCTGTATTATAGATTTACGATTTTATGAATGTAATAAATAATAGTCTAACCGTTATGTGAACCTTCGCGAGCCTTGTCCATAGCTATGACACGTTCAATATCTCCCCTCTCATCACGCAACCTGTAACAAAACAGAAACAAATATATTAATACAAGATAATGTATGTTTTCTATTCTTATACTGAAATTAAACTTATTTACAATACTAGCTGACCCGGCAAACTAATTAAATGACGATTGATCAGTTTTCGACCGGAAAGGAAAAATGATTAAATTAC
>DWLI01001596.1:0-15069 GCA_018249915.1 Cecropterus dorantes dorantes | reverse complement strand
AGTCAAACACAGATGCGTTGCTACTCCCGAGGACTGAGATGATCGCCTCATGTAAAAGTGTGCCGGCAACCACACATATGGATTATATTCAATCATTTAAATTTAATTTAGCAATTTTAGTTTGATACGATTTCAATACACAGACAATATTTATAAAAAATAATGCGATGTATGCAACACATCAATTTTTAATATATGCATGAATAAATGCGCTGCTGAGGTATGGAATAAATATGGTGATCCGAATTTTCTGAAGCTTCTTAAGCTTTTATTCTTACACTACCATCAGATCGGAACGCGATCTTAACTGAGAAGATCCGGTAAGAAACTCAGCGCGATTGCCATTTTTTGGCAATAAAAGCTATCTCTAGTACCTTGCCTTTGGCAAAACTAGAGGCATGTTTGGCAAGAAACGCTACACTTTGACATTTAATTAACTATTGAAATATTTATTATTGCTCAGTCCCAAGCTGTTTTGTCTTCTACGCAATTATAATGACAAAAAACCGTTACTAAATTTTAAATATACACGATGGGACCTAACGTTTTAATGAACCTGTGACCTATTTCTGGATTAGCGAGATTAGCGCATTAGATGTAATTGCACCCATACAATGGTCGTTCAAGGCGTTCAGGGTAAAGGGTTAATCGATTTTGCTCATTGTCGTGTCATTAGCTATTCGTTGTAAGTTAAAACTGAATTCTGAAGCAAGGTTTATCCTCCTGTTTAACTATAATTATGACATGTACGCTCGTAATGATCAGTTATTGGTAGATTTACTAAATCATTTTAACATTTTATTTTAATTAAAACGCTATATGGGTAACACCTGCGTCAAAACTAAATGTGAATGAGGCAGGAAAAATATATCAATACTGTCGATGTAAACTAATAACTTGTTTCGCTAATTCTATGTGTTTCCATCCCTTAGTACGAGTTTATTACGTTTCCATAAAGCAATCTCTGTTTACGTTTTCATCCATCATTGCAAAGGTACAGTGCAAGGGATGGCCGAAAACGAAAAAAAACATGCAATGTAATGCATATATTGTAATGTACACTTCATGTTTACTTTTTCGTTTCGTTTCTCGCCCATAAAATCGTTAACTATGATCGTTTTGAGGAAACGTAATAAACTCATACTGAGGGTTCCGTTGTGTATAATCAAACCTATATTATAACCTATATACCATATTATTATAATGTATAATATTATATTTCAAAGAATGTGCCCATGTGCGCTTTGCATGCATGCTTATATGTATTGCTTATGCGTTGTATCGGCGATCTTCAATAAGTCGTAGATCGATTGCACATTAATGTCCAGTTAATAGTGTGTAGCATGGAAGAACTCGCTATTTTCATAGAAGTAAAATTAAATTGTATGTCGTAAATATAAATGTACACACAGGGTGCCCCGAAAGTCGCAAGCCGAATGTCAGTCACAAATTATTTGTTTAGGATGTGAGGCATTTTAATCGTGTCATGTGCTGCATAGGTATACCTTGTCAAAGTAAGGTTAAGGCAGACGGACTACCTAATGGAAAGAAGCTACCGCTGCCTTTGAACATTTGGAACACCAGAAGAGTCGCCAATGCATCGCTTAAATCTTCTTCCAATCATACAACGTAATGAATTTGCAATAAATTTATCATATATAATAATGTCTGTCGCAAAATATCATCAATACTCTACTTGGATGGTAGCAGAATTAATAAGATTTCTATAAATATTGCAACAATTTTAATTTATACCCTGACAAAAATGTCATTTTGATGGAAAATTTCACGAATTGTAAAAATATAAAAAAAACAGTAAAATAAAGCCTTGCACTAAATAGCTTGTGCTGATTCACCTCAGTTGTCCACCACATACAGATCATCCTGTATATATAATATAACATTTTATTGAGTACATGGAAACTGCACGTGATCGACCTTGCACTATTTTATTACGGCATTGACCAGACACATGGGGAAATTGTGCTTACGTCGCGCGTCCTTGCTCGTATACTGTTACCATCACTTTGTAAGGTCGAAAGACTATGTATCTATACCTTCACATACTTTTACTACTCTCCTTCTCATGCGTTATGTCATGTTTCATTTTTTTTTTGTATTTTGGTCCTTTGTGTTGCAAACCATACAACAGATGGATTGTATGGTTTGCAAGTAAGTCGTCCAGTAATGAACTCCATCTAAGTTTGAAATCTTACCTAAGGTTGGTCATACGTGCGTTGCTCCCCTGAGGACTGAGATGGAACGCTTCGGATAAGTAAATGGCTTCTGGGTTCTGGTTAGAAGGGTGTGGTAAGGGATACCACACCCTTCTAACCAGAACCCAGAAGCGCTAAGCACTGTTATAAGGCAGAGAACGGTGCGGCGATGGTGCCTCTCGAGTTGATCTACAACGAACTATACCACCTTGAAATTACCTTAAATAATTTAACAATGATAAAACTCACTATCATTATTGTGTTGAGATGGTATTGGTGTAATAGTTTACAAGAAAATTTCGTAACGATAAATAATGGATTGTTTACAAATTAAGAATAACAATAACAAACGCGCCGGTTCATTTCTACAATTCAAACAGAAATGGTGTTCTACATTTTCTTTGTAACACAGACTCCTGTTATAACTGATCTGTAATAAATAAAGTCTAAAATGATGTCACTCATAAAATGAAGCAGACTCATAAAGTAAGCTTTTGACCACAGCGATCAAAAGCGAACGGAATTCATTGCAAAACATATGTGTTGCAATTACTGTGCTGTTTCCTGACAAGCACATCGCCTTATTCGACTATGATATTTTTGGTTAATTCTGAAATGAGTTTACTCGAAGTTTTGCAACGACACCACATGTAAATTTGACATAGGTCGTTGAACTTGCAAACATGTTTACAAACACATTGAACGTATTTGTGTCCTAGATTTAGGCGTCTTAGTGTTTACGTTAGGCCAAATTAATTTTCTCAATTGTAAAGATACAGTACTATTCTGAATCGTTGTCGTTAGTAAGGAGGATTAAAGAAATAGGCAGTATAAAATTCTTGAGATTAACGATAGGTATATTTTTTCCCAGACAAATCTTATTATATGGGACTTACCGTAGACTAATTGTTATTTTAACGACTTAGGTAACTTTCTTTATCAGAATTGGTTGATAGTTTAATTTTGGTAAAGGTATAAGATTTCCTTGCGTAGTGTACCATACTTGTCAATATATATAAATAACTGTTTTTCTGTCTTTACTCGTATGTACATTTGCAAACTTACTATTATTACTAATACTACAGTAAAGTAAGTAAATCATTCTATTTTTTCGGTCTTTTTGGGAGGACAGCCAAGTTTTTAAATGATGCCCTAGCTATGCATGTACTCCATCTGCATGCCACGTTAACTTCCACAGCTTCTCAAAATTAGTATGACTATGTGTTTCACTAACAGTAGTTTTTCATTTTGTGAAAGTGTCGTTAATATTGGCTCAGCCATTCCTGACATAAGCCGTTGAGACACAATGAATGAGGTTGTAAGTGTTGTTACCACATCCGCGCAAATATTAAAATCAAATATGACATTAGAATGACATTTATTTAGTATTTGTAAACGTACACTTAAAACTTTCTTGATATATGTACATGACAAGTATGCAAATCAACAAAATGTAGGTGCAATAGTTGCAAGTAATGTCAGATCCAGGCGGAGACTAAGGGGTCTAAGCCTTCTCTCATCTAAAATGATGTACCTACTTGTACTCCAGTTCATTTGTGACCCTTTAGGTTTATCAAAATTCGTCGTCTTTCCACTTACGGACATTGCATTTTGATATTGCTTAGTCAACGAAGTCCGTTTTCGTTATTACGAAAACGGACTTCATTATGTTCTTAAAGTATGCCATTGGTGGAGGAACCCCCTCCCCCCTCCTTTTACTCCCCCCAAGTTTCTGGTTTCGCTAGTTATTACCCGACTGCGTCAGATGGAGGGTAATGTTTTTCGAGTGTCTGTATGTATGTATGTTTGTTTGTTTGTTTTTGTATGTATGTACATTTCTCTGGCATGCGTTACAGCCCAAACGATTTGACGGATTGTGACGTATCATTAGAATCGAATAGATATTTAACTATTAGGACGAGAACTCCTATAAAGTGTTAAATTAAATGTACTCGTATCATTATGAACAAAAAATCGTTTTAAGCACTTGGATTTTTTTTAAATATTTTTTACATTGTTACTAGTTTCAAGAATATCATTAAGGTATTGTTCCAACATGAGAATGTTAATAATATGGCTGTCTATTGAACTGTAATCTAACCGAAACGTTTTTAACGGAACGTTAATGGAATCTGGCTCTCAATAGCCTCAACGCATGATGATGTCATCGCCGAAGCGTGGTTACATTGTTTTGATGTTCAATCATTATTATTCATTTAATAATATCGTCTGCCCAATATACGATGTGTTACATGCATCATGTATCACTTGTGTCTTGTTTTGATATATAAATTTCGAAACATTAAAGCCGGCGTGTCGAGGTATACTCCCAACCTTTTCCGGTTATTGGAAAATCCGTTTCCACCCATAAAAAAGCTTATAAATACAGTGTAGTTAACTATTGAGTATAGTTAGTAAATTATTCTGAATGGAGTTATTTTACTAATTCGATTTTTAACTTTATCCGTATCCTATAACAAACTGTTCATAGAGGATTATTCATAGAGGATTATTATTATATTAGATTGTTCATAGAGGTTATACAGACATTATACACTTATAATATAGTTAAGGTTAATGTTCCAATTCTATTAAACCTCGATTTGTCGTCTACGTAAGCCATTGTCAAATATGCTCAAACATTAACATAGATAGGTAGACGCGATAGGTATCTGACAGCAAAAAGAATACTTTGTTGGAGCAAAAAGGCGCGGTCGTTTTAGCGTTCTGACCTAATTGGGCCATATCTCAGATTGAATTACCTAAGCGGCCTTCGCGTTCAAAGATTTGTTATGTATTTCGATCAATGTGCCTACTAAGTTTCATAAACATTTATATTGGATTATTATAAAGTGATTTAACTTGTGCGGAAATTCTTAACGCTACGTCTATCAAACGCACACGATTCCATGAAACGTGTGGTAATCAGGTCCCGAACATTTTATCGCGTTGAAGATGGAAATGTTGCATCAGGGAAAATATTTATGTGACTCGTGAGCCAGTAATTCCACTCGAAGTATTTTTTCTTACACTTTGGCATCCGTCCAGTACGAGTTACCATTATTTGCAATGCAGGCATACGCCTCATTTGGCGAGAGGCAGGCAACAGGTCCATTCGCGGACTCCAGCACGGAACCGGTTTAACCAGAATACACGGAATAATGGCGTCGGATAAGTCTTGAGTCGTAGCATAAACAATCTTTTCGTCCGTGGAATAAGGTTGCAATACGTTTTTATGATATATAATCCTTAAGCGTTATTAAGGCGTCTGGTTGGGCTATTTTTGAGTATCCCTAAACGCTTGTTTAATGTGGTTTTGCTCCGCGATCCGCAACCGTCCTACGCCTGCCCACGCTGTGCACGCCACGTGAACCAGACTTGTTGAGGTACTCGCACTGGTAAATTGTGGCATGGCTTTTAGTTTTACTTTATACATTTATTTATAGTATACAAACTTTCGTCCATTATTTAACGTACATCTAAAAGAGAAGTATTTTCTAAATCCTTTTCGTGATGCTCTTCACCAAAATTTCATACTTCTGGATGATTTAACTGTTATGTTCAGTAGATTGAACCTCAATGCTGGTTATTTTTATAGGCCTATCGAAAAAAAAACACTCGCTGAGATTAAATTTTGTTTAAGTTGTAGGTTTTTACATTTGAGCCATACCACGCAATTTTTCTTGGAATCGCGACGGTTACGTTGCGAAAGTGTAAAACATACAAGCAGATACGCACACGAAGAGAAAGTGTAGCCGAAATGTATTGAGCGTCGCGCTCACCGAGACAGGATTGTGCCATCTTCAGTACAACCTCATACAAACGCAAATGTCACGAGGCGCCTTATCTCCGTATTAGTGCGAACAAGCTAAACTTTATAATGTAACGCAATCGAAAGTTTTGATAAATTGCTTTTGCAAATTAATTAAATCCATCAACGTCTTTGCAGCTCGCTTGCGTATCACTCTGAGATTTCTAAACCTCCTGTATATGAAATTCATATTGTATAATACTCTTTGTAACTTGATATTGAATAACAACAGTATAGAAAAGGGGTTGAAGTGCTATTGTTATCTAGGAAAAAATAAGAGGGACACAGGCATCTTCAGTAGAAGTTTAATGGATGTAATTAGATACAAAAGATGTCAGTGATGAAATTTTACTGTTATGTTCTCAATGGTGTGTGAAGTTATACTTCTGCATTTGGTCAGTGTGATGCCTTATATGAATTATAAAAAGGGTTTAAGAAAGTTCACTGAGTATGCAAAGGACGCATATTTGTCTATTTGTTTTATATTAATTGTCATCATTCATGATTACACAGTATTGTATACAAGATAAAATATGTTTGGCTCGACTAGGTTGGTTTAACTAGTTGTTGTGTAATACTACAGTAATTAATTTTGTTGCGCACGCGTTGTATTAAGAGATTTCATTAATTAATTAGGCGGTTCATGGAAATTCGTTTCTTTAATCAATTATCGTACTGAATGGTCTTATCTTTATTTCCATTTTATGTATATGATGTTTGAGTAGCAAACTACCATGCACCTGATGGTAACCTTTAAGAAATTTTATGTACTTTAAACAGGGGCTTTACCTGAATTCAATCACTGATGCATTGCTACTCCCGAGTACTAATTGTGAGACTTTTGTCTCATATGAAAGGGAGCCCATAGCGAGCAAGCAGACCCATCCACCAAAACGCAAGAACTGCTTCACGCTAGAAATAGTGTCGCGGTGGTACAACTCAGTATATACTGAGTGATACTGAGTAAGTGATATCACTTAGCATATTTGTTTGAGTAAGGTTTAAAACCTTATTTTAATAAATAAATCGTTTTCTTACCTAGCAGCTGACCTTTAACAGACTTGTGCTACATAATTTTTTTACGAATTCCATTGCCTGTTAAATCAATAATACAACAAAAAATAACATAAATCCAAGATAAAGAAATGAAGAAATACTGAATTTTAGTTTAATATTACTTGTAAGAATTTTAACGAATTGCTTAATGTGACCTAGTCCAGATCGTGACTATAGTGGTTTATAATAAGCAATTATATTAAGATTTTTTAATCATTAACACTAGTTATTTTCCATTTTACTTCTTTGTTGAGCCTCGATCTCTTATTCGCTGGATATATTTGTATCGTTCGCTCTGATTTAAGCTGGAAAATTGGTTCTGATAAATTATGGAAATGAATTGATAATTTTTAATTATATATCTATTTGATCTGTTACGTGTATATGTCCATACTGTGTTCGTGCTGTGATGAAAACTGAATAGTTTAGAGGTACAATGTTTACTAATAAATTATACCTACTAATATTAAATTAGTAATCTATGGGGCTCTTTTCGTACCTTAAATTTGTGAGTTAAAATGTTTGAGCAACTTAGGCTAAAAACGTGTGCTTACATAATACATTATTATAAGCCATTTTTTTTACACCTTGGTTAGCAAGAAATATAGGCTATGTTACTTTAGAATAATGTAGCATTCTAATGATAAAATAATTTTTAAAATCGGTTCAGTACTTTTTGAGTAATTTTAAAACAAAAATACAAAATACACATGTTTCCTCTTTATAATATTAGTATAGATTAACAAGTAGTTAACTAACACGCAGTAAACCTGACGGTAAGTATTTAGTAAATTAACGTGAAAATAATGGCATAAATTAGACAACGCATAATTATCGCGGTATTTATCCATCACAATTCAAATCGGGCCAAACTGTTATAGCCGTAAAATGCTTGAATGAATGACAGTTACGTTATTGTACACAAATCGACAAATTTCATCGTTACGATGGTATTATAAAGTGACAAAATAACTTTCACGCTCGAATATTCTTCGACTTATTGAAGGTCAATGTCTGTTACAAAAAAAAAAAACAAACCAGTCTTTGAAATTCTATTTAAATGAGATAAGAGCGAAATTGACCAATTACTTTTTTCTTAACTGAGAATCGTTTTTCTCGCATTTGGCTCGTTTGGCCTGACAAAGATGGATTTGAAGTAATCGCTTTATGAATTCAATAGCACTTAATATCCGGTTTTAAAAGTCGTGCCAAATTGTAAAGTTGACACTACATTTTGCATGTTATAAAAGGTGAAATACCTAGACTTCTAACCATACATACATGGAAGAAAAACGAGTATATTTCGTTCGGGAAGGTACAAAATCTATCCCTAATTTTCGTGGAATTGTGTGGTTGCCGGCTCAATTGTATTAGAGGCGATCTTAGTCCTCGGGAGTAGCAACGCATGTATGATTGACTTCAGATAGAACCCCTGTTCTGCATAAAGTTGCTGTCAGATGTCCGCTCAATAGAGGTTGTTACGTAGTAAGACGCTGCTGTCCTCCTAAATTTGTGTCTCAGTTGCCATCTAACAGATCCTCAGGAAGATAGGGAGTGGATTCAAGACCGGCACAACGCGACACCTTTTGTGCTGAACTTCTTTTGTGTTAGAACACGTACAAATATAACGTAATGCACGTAGCAAAGTAATGTACGTGACAGTAATAACAAGATATAATTAAACTATTTTGATTGTTATAAGTGTAGAATACTAAGTGTGAAACGTAATGTTACGACAATTTTGTCTGTACCGAATTTTTTTGTTACTTTATGACAGAAATTACATGTCTTTTTGAAACCAATTTTAGTTGTAAATAATGCTGATTGAGATCTATGAAAGAAATTCTTTGTAGTACCTTTCCTTATTATATATTACCGTAAATTGAATTCCGCAATGATCACACTGGACAAATTTTAAATAATATTGATATGGATAATTTTATATAATTGGTCCTTACAATATTGATCCCATGGTAACACCCATTTTATTTATACTACACTAGAGGTGTCTCACGGTTTCATCCGCTAGTACAATAGAAAAAACCAAACAAATAAACATAGTGTGATATCATATAACCTACTAAAATCCATATTTTCAAGTTACTAACTTCAATGGTGTAGAATTTTCATATTTAATTTTTTCACCCTTTTTACCCCCTTTAGGGTGGAACGTCCAAATATCCTCTCTTAGCGCTCTACCCTCTTTGAGGGATCTTGATACTAAATTTCAACTTTCTACGCTCAGTACTTTCAGCGGTGCGTTGTGTATCAGTCAGTCAGTCAGTAACGGAAGAGTATTATATTTATATTATACGACATTATTTAATATTGATAATGGAGTTAAAAAATGGATTACATATGTAGTTCATTAATGTTTATAAATAAATATGGCTGTTGTGGAATAACGTTAGTTTATTGCATTAGTAACACTAGATAAACCCATATGTAATCACTAACACAATGGCTCTTTTGTTTTCGCAATGTTACTCAAAATAAATAAAGTAAATGATACTTGGAAATTTCTTGAAACAACTCTATATACGAGTACGCTGTACGTAATAAACTGCATATGTTCCCAATGCTCGTTGGATACATTATGTACAGGCATGTCGTTCCATTTTTTCTTAACTTATAGAAAATTATTTTCGATTTTTTCGTTCAGCTAGTTAAGTAAGCGCATTTTTAGTTTTTCTTAACCATTATTTATTTTCTATTTTAAGTCAGCTACTAACAAAAGCGTGTTTGTTCGTTTTTTAAACTATTACTTACTAGACGACTGGATTAGGATGGTCGCCTTATATGAAAGCTGGCAACCACACTTACACCGAAACGCAAGAAATGCTACAGGCTACAAATAACTGTGGTAGTGATATTTATTTCAGTCGAAGTATACTTTTTTACCACCTTAATACCGTCCTCGTATATGGTTATCGGCAGCAAATTGTCCAACTGTTGGGCAGGAGTCGCCGTTTAGAGTGAAAAGGGTTTAGGCCATCTACCGCTCCAATCTAACACGGTCGATTGATAATGATAAATTGGTCGATTTCATAATTTTTTGCCAACTTTTCTTTTCAAAAACTCTAAGGCTTGCGAGTTTGCACTATGTTCTCCTTCGCCGTTAAAGCAAGTCATATTGTTTTTATAACACATCATCATCAACCCATTATCGTCGCACTGCTGGGCACGGGGCTTCTCTCAGAATGAAAGAGATTTAGGCCATAGTCTACCGCGCTGACCAAGTGCGAATTGGTAGACTTCACACACCTTTGAGAACTCTTTTTTTTTTTCTTCAGAGAACTCTCAGGTGTGCAGGTTTCCTCACGATGTTTTCACTGCAAAGCAGTGATAATTAGTTTCTAATACGCACATAATTTCAGAAAAATCAGTGGTGCGTGCCTGGGATTCGAACTTGACCTTTCAATCGAGGATACCGACCCTCGATTGAAAGGCCAAGTTTCAACCATTAGGCTATTAAACAACTTTCAAATAAAATATTAGTTAAGTAGGTATATAGTTCAGAAGATTTTACATGACAACTTCTGCTAAAATCATGTCTAATAACAGCAGTGTTATGCGGTATTATATTCTGGTGTGAAGGGTGTGGTAAGGGAGACATACTTAAGGGTAGCAACGCATCTGTGGCTAACCTTACGTGAGATTTTAGTCATATCTAGGGTTGATTACAGGTGTCCATGAACTGCTGCAGCCACTTACCATCCGGTGGCTGCTGCTCGTTTGCTACTTCCATACTATAAAAAGTCTAATAAACCGAGCGCAGAGCATTATCCGTAATGTGAATATTTTTCACCCTTTCATCAATAAAGTATTGTTTATTTACACTGACGGTGTACGCGTAATTATGTTTTAACCAATAACGAAATGATTAATGAGGGCTATCTCAATAATGATCGTACGAATAATGTGAAATTAATGTCGATAATCCATCTGTCCATCTATCAGGCCTTTTAAGTCTGCTACCTGACATTTACTACCTTTAATAGTCACCGCGCGTGTATGTATGTTGGTTGATGATGTAGTCACCGCTGCCCATGGTTATCTGTAACGAAGTCCACATAGAAGAGGGATTTTAATTAAAGTCAATTACAAATGCGTCGTCTGAGAACAATTCGCAGGATATCCGGCATCCATAGCCTTGCAATAAAACGCCTGTACTGCCTCACGTTACAGATGGGAATAATGGAATCCTACCGGGACGAGCAGGACTGGTTCAACCATCAATTATCATTGCACATTAGCAAAATATTTTGTTTAAATTAAAGTTATTAAAAAAACTATCGATATAAAATCGTTCTACATATTCCATCCATCAGTCTTTCGACGTACAATGGTGAGCATAAGCCACATTATGGGGTGTTTGCCTATAGCTCCCTGGCGTGTTGGTGACCGTAGTAGGTACTTATTCAAAGTTACAAAGAAATTCAAAGTTACCCAACTTGACTGTATCCAAAAAAGTCCATTGGTATATCAGCAAAACAAACTTCGTTCGCGATTTTTTATTTCAAGGATAAGATCAAAGAAATCTGTGTTCTGACGATATACATACAATGAGGTGTTGTTTTCTTACGATTCATGACAACTTAATTATATACAATTGTATGTTGTGTATGTCCTCGGATGTTCTCCTAATGAAGCGTGTTTGTGAGATCTGTATGCCATTAGTTCTTTGAATTTGTTGTCCTTTCTATACGAGTTTCTATGAATATAAAATGCCACGAGAATTATCGTCTAATCTAAACGGATTTTCTAGTGATTCTTACCAGCATTTTATATTTGTCTAACATGCATCAGATGATATAACGAGTAAAAAAATATAAATAGCCTCTTTGCTGTGGAAAGTCGGTAAAATTTTTCCGTTAATATTTATTTTTCACATTTATTTATAAATAATACTCGCTTTATTGATATACCGTTCTGTCGTTATGAACGTGATCATACATAATAAAGCAGACAAATAATTATGAAAATCTTCATTATGCACCTATTATCATTTAAGGCTTTGTTAACAGTTCAATGATTGTACGTGATCTGACATAAATACTAAAAATATTTCATAATTAACACTTTTGAAAATCATTATAAAAGCTGTTCGTACATTTTCACGCGTGAATTAATTTACTGCAGTCTGTTCGCGAACAGGCCGCAGGCATGACAGGAATATCTGTATATCTGTGATATAGATCTGTGAAACGATAGGATGAAAGTCGCATGCGTGCGAATCAGATCCGTACGTGGATGCTAACTTATGTGTCAAGAAAAATTACTCCTATACGAGTAGTTAGTTGTACTTGTAGTTAATTACATGATACGAATTATCTCTTGTAATATGGAGGATATATTTAAATGTATTGCTCTCAATATTGAGGGTTTTTCACGCAGTTGTATACCCACGCACGCCTTTTCGACATAAACTGCAGCAACGCAGCCCCGTCGCGACTCGTCTACGAATACGTTCCAAATCCGATCACTGGTCTAGTATGTTGAACGTCACTAGAAATTTAAATTAAAACATCCGACGAATAACTATCATGCAATTGCACTCTATCAAGACAATCCTCCACCGCTCGGCTTCGAAGCGCCGTGACAGCGACAGCCTAGAGCGGGGCGTCGAGCTTAAAAAGCAAAAGTATGAGTCCAATCGAAAAGCGGCAGCGCTGCGTTTTCAAAAACAAATGAATGACGGCCAATAGCATTACGAGGAACCATTTGAAACATGATAAAATTATATTGGGATGGAATAAAATAATGTTATCCAGAAAACAATGGTAAGAATAGGTAAAGTAATAAAGGATTTCATGTTTAATATTTTAATTTATATTTTAACAGTGTTCCTTTAATTGAATTTTTGGCAAAACAAAAAAGAGCACGTCTTTTATAGCCGTCGTTTTATGCCGCGTCATGGTCAACGCACAAAAATCGCGCCGCTTGTCGCGTCGCTCGTCGCTTGACCCGCTGCCACGGCCTAGCAGTAATAGCTGCAATTTCTGTATGAATAACTTACTTTGAAGAATATAATCACAGTAAAAGGAAAGTATTCTTGTTTTCATTTTGCATACAAAGTAGTTGCTGGAAGAGTGCTTTCAGTACGTTCAGCAAAATGTCTGTTTTATGGACTGTGTGACGTAAGAACGTCTGAAACTACTTTGTTATATTAAATAAGAAATACATTAGAATGATTTGATTCTAATTTCAATGTTTTACATTTTTATGTACTGTTTACATTTTTATTTACAGTTTGTTTTTTTTTCAGCTCTCTGTGATGATACTTGTGCTCTATACTATTCTATAGTTATTTGATTCTAACTGTACTTCGACACAAATCTTTCCGACTATATAAGTTTTGTTACTTTGCTTACAATTTTAATGGCTGGACTTCGTTGCTCCTTGTCTCTTTTTTATTCTTTATATCTCCAACGAAACGTAACCGGAGTAATCTGAGCGCGTTGCCCCATCGGGCTCCACCCAGGTGAGCAGCCTGACCGTTTGGCCTTTACCATGGTATGCGACCATATTTGCGTTAAATGGTAAAGCTCTCACTCTTGCCGCTCGCAGCCCCGAAAGTCCCTTTTAGTCGCCTCTTAGGACATGCAGGTGATAACAGAGACCTAGGCTAATCCCGAAATTACAGGGACGAGACTATACTACTCCCGAAAACTAAGTTAGATTGGAAGACTTAATACACAGTAGTCACATACTTACACTCACATATTTATTTATTAACATATACTCGTATCTTAGTCATACTAGACTAAGATCCACAAATATATGAAAATTATATTTATATTCACATATCATTATAACGAGAAAATTCCAAGAAATAATTATGATTCTTACATTGCCTGTTCATTTTATTCACTTTTACTGATTTCTATGGTTGTAAAAATCATTGTTACGTTAATGTCATTTTCATATCATACATTATTCAGAAGGTTAACGAGTACCTAAAGAAATGTATTTTCAGCAACGACACATTTAAATCGTGATTTCTTTTCATAGAAATATGTATTTGCGTGACATGAAGATTGAGTATAACCATGTTGTAGAAATAATTAACTTCATCATAGATATCTTTGCATTTTTTGCAAAAAAATTGTTTTATAAATGAATTTAATCTGACCGCCCGACCACTGCATCGGCCTAAGAGACGAGCAATAAGCGATGCGATACGATTTTTGCGAACAGCTTGTTGACGTATGGGCAAAGCTCACAACATTAGCGGCGGCGACTACATAATATATGCCTTATCGCATAAAGTTTTTTCATTGAAATATACGAATATTAATATATGTTTTAGATAAATTTATTAAAAAAAAAACTATTAAATTGCCTATCTTGTAATACAGTAGCAACGCACCCGTAATTGACTTTAGATAGAACCCCTGGTCTATGAAGTTGGTTATAGATGTCCATGGGCGGCAACGACCACTTACTATCAGGTGGACTGCGTGCTCTTCTACTCTTTAAATTTTATAAAAAAAAATCCGAATTCACTTTACACACTACACTACACTAATATCAAATTGATACTTTTATCCAAATTATTTTTTATCAAAATTAAAACATTATAAATTATTATCAATAATAATTTTCTGTAAAATAGTATTTTACTTTAAAATACATCTAACTAGAATAACAAATCTCAAACAACCAAGAAAATTATCTTGGCCCTTTAAGATTTGTTGCTGTTATTGGCAAAGAGTTTCCATTTAATTAATAAAGTTATTAATTTCTTGACGAGTCAATCGCATCCAATGGAGTTTCAATCTTGCAGCTTTTACAATTTGTTCGCCTCATAATATTTCAAACTTATTTCTGTAGCTTGTTCTTGCTAGGTTGATGGAATTTACCTTCAGGTGGTAGAATCAGTGTAGTTTGACCGGATGTTCGTAGGTTGTTCTTGCTAGGTTGATGGAATTTACCTTCAGGTGGTAGAATCAGTGTAGTTCGACCGGGTGTTCGTAGCTTGTT
>DWLI01001595.1:0-15074 GCA_018249915.1 Cecropterus dorantes dorantes | reverse complement strand
CGCATCTGTGGCTAACCTTGGATGAGACTTTGATCTTACCTAGGGTTGATTACAGATCTTCATGGGCGACAATAACCACTTACCAACAGGTGGGCTGCATGCTCGTTTGCTACTTTCATATTATAAAAAAAATATATGGAAATTTATAGAATGCACCATAATGTCGCCCCAGGACACCTCTTCTCAGTAGATATTCTAATACATCTATATGTATTTACGCGTGGGCGGACCGACGCTACGCAAGCAAATATACAGGGTAGATAATGCATCTATTTTTAACTCCCTCTGAAACCTACCATGATAAAAGTGTAAGGGTTGAAAGTCTGCAAATTAATATTTTGTTGTTCAGTAGCAGCTACGAGGTTCCATTAAAACTATATATACTTAACCTTCATAACCTAATAAACTATAGATACGGTTTATTTTTTATAATCAGGTTTACTAGATATTTAAGTGTAGAATATATTTCTATACAGCAGTATCACTAAATCAATAAGATTTACCGATTTAAATGTACTATAAAAATACATATAAAAAAGCTTTATGATTAAATAGCAAAGAATCATCTGCAATGGCCACGCCCAGTAGGTAGCATAGTGCCATATCAGTGAATCAATAAGACTTAAATTATTAGATACTGTAAAATACAAATAAAAAGAATCTTTACAATGATGAAATAGTAAAGGATAATGAGAGACGGCCACGCCCAGTAGCGAACTATAAAGCCATCTTATTTCAATGCTGGAAGTCATTAAGTGGACGGACGAACGAACGACCTACAATACTGCCTCGCACAAAGAGACCGGCGTAATTAATTAGCCAATAACCTTATCTCTAAACCAAATATCAAGTCGAATATCAACTGATAGATATTTATTTATCATTGAATAATATAGTTTTGTATAAATATATATAAATATTTGTATATGGATATATTTATGTAACACTAATTAATTGTAATAATTCATCGGTCTGCTATCTTTATTGCCGATTTTAAATTAAATAATTTTAACAATCTGTAGAAAAACTATAAAATATATTTCATTTTTTTAAATATTAAATCATTAAAACCAATACAAGTCTTATATAAGTATGTTATATGTTACCTATTATATCGTTATATTGTATACTATTATGATTGTTTAAAGGGAAGAAAGGAATATAAGTAATAGATTACATTTAATTATGAAAATTCTACATATTTTAAATAGTTCAATAATCATCATTATTGAACTTATACAATTGAGTCACATTGATTAAAATGGCCATGTAAGATTAAACGACTAATTTTTCTAAGCCTGAAATTGCGCGTCTAGTTTAAAATTCGTCCATAAACTTGTGACCATGACTTAGACTTATTAAAAATGAATCACGCCTTCTAAATGGTAGCCTGATGCTTAGTAAAACATCATCCATTCAGCGGCCGAGTTTTCAGAGCCTGGTCTCAATGTACGCAATGTGTGACGTAAACATCGCCACTTGGCGAGAAACACCGAGCGCCGAGCATCGCAGCGCGCAGCGGTAATCGATCGGTTGCGCGCGCATCTTAACAGCCAAGCTTCAGTACGGAACGAAGACTCCATTCGAATATTAAATTCGACAGAAATGAACCAAACTCGCGTTAAGTAACCGTACTAGGGATTGATAGGCGCCAGCCGGGATTTCTCGTTCTAAAATCAGAAAGGTCAGTGGTGCTATTGGTATACTTGTAAATCGACTGTCCCTCCTATAGATCTACTCGCAGCAGGTATGGCCGATTCCAATACTTACATTTTAACGCCCGTTCGTTGTCTAAAGTGTTACCTAAGCTTGTGTTTGTGTCGAGTGTAGAATTTACTTCAATCTTATACAGGTAGGTGCTGATATGCTTACATACGCATCCAAATGGTGCCTGCCAGTTCTAGCTCCGGCTTCATATTTATACTTATGTTAGTTTCCATATTTCAAGGATTTCAACCTTCGGTAATCGTACTTGACACTGCTAAGGTTTTCCTTGATAACACGAAAGGCTTAAAGTTTTCATTAAATACACTTCGAGCGGTATCGATTTTAGTATTTCTGAAAGATATCATGTCAATATCAAGATCAAGGCTTCCAAGAGATCGTAATGTGCAATTATTTCTTTTTATGACAGTGATATTAAAATGAATCTTCTTAGATTACAATTTTATTGAGGGACACTAAGGAGTTGTTGTAACTCTACTTGGCCTAAATAACAATGCATTCCTACGAATGTCTAGAATATCTCTGCGACAAGTAGACATGGTCCGAAAAATATTTCAAAATACAATACTTTACGGATAAATGATATTAAATCATAATATAATTATTTTCAAGTCTCAAAATAATATTTAACACAAAAATATTAAGTGCGTTATTTTTATTATTTTTTAAATGTCATCAATTATGTAATCCTCTTGATTTTTAATCTTGTTAACTTTTATTTTGCCATTTTCAATTATTTCAAGTTATAATATTGTGTCACCCTTTTAGAGCTTATCTTATAAACGTTGTATGAAGTATTTTCCTTTCTTTATTTATCTTTTATTATTTAGCTTCTTATGAATTGATGACCTTTTCCTATTTATTAATAAATATTGTATGAAGCAAATAATAATAAATAATAATCTTAAGAGCATTTCATTATTTTTATTCACATCTCAATAAGATATCGAAAGATGTTCCTCAAGAACTCTCAAAGAACCTTCAGAAGAGACCCGATAATAGAGTTGAAAACTATTTGATATTCGATGACCTCAATACTAAGATTTCGAACGAATTTTCTAAATCAAGCCTTCGTTTAGAAAAGTCATGACATTAATGAAAATTAGGAGAATAATAAGTTGTAATATTCATTGCAAAGTTAAAAATCCAACCAAAAATATTTTTTACAATCGATTGTGACAAAACAGTTCAATAAATTTTTAATTTTACTTATCGACGGTTTTCTGTTCCTTTTCGTTCGGTCGATATTGACGAACTTGAATGCGTTTCCAATAAAGTCATGCGAAAAAGCTAAGCGATTGAGTCTGATTTAAGCTACGCTACGACTTGTGACCGTTTCAACCCAAGCTAATGGTCACAAATCTGACTAAAATCCGTTGTTCCATTTCTTAGCACGCATTCACTCATATAAAACAAACCTTTGTTGAAATTTCCACTAGTGCTAAGCTATTCCTGGTTCATCAGACACTCATCCATAGCTCGTACCTCCATCGAAGCATAAAAAAAATGAATTTTTTAATATTATAGTCAAATTCCAACTTCAATGCATCTTGAAATTTACATATGTTTTTTTAGCTGTAACCATAATCATGTAACTGGATCGAAATATCGGCAAAATATTATATTCAAAAATATATTAAAAATGTATCAATTACGAGATAATATTTGTGTTATTTAAAAAGTTTTCGGTTATATTTTTATTTGCATTTAAAAGCGTGAAAATATATAACTACTGTCTTTTGGATCGATCTAATAATTTTTTGCTCCGGCCACAATCAAGCCTACGCATTTTCTATAAAGGTCAGCGCGCGTTTTTTTTTAATAACTGGACTTGTAGCGATTAAAATTAAACTCGTACTCAATTTTGATGAAAATCTATTGCAATAAGTCTAGTGTTAGCTCAATAAAAGTAATTGACTGGACTTATAAATTATCATATATTAGTTTATACATACATATTAATATAATATCTTCAAGAAATCTTTCGCTTAGAGACCTCGTTAGAAAACGTGGGCGTCGCTTATCGAGGAAGTTATTTTTATAATACCTTAAAGCTTCTTGATCCACAAACGAATATCAGTACCTCTGGCTGTCACGACAACTATGATATATATAAAGTGTAACTCCCACGTAGGTAGCCCACGCAAGGGTTAGAATCCCATTTTCAACAGATTTTATCAATGAAATGCTGTACTCTGGTTTCAATAGCGTGGTAAAGGGGATAGATACCTAAAAAAGATACCTACATCTTAGTCCTCAGGAGTACCGTTCTATATCTTAACTTAGGTAGGACTCCAAAGCAATATGTTATTTGAAAATAATGAAAGTAATAATCACCATTAAATATGTAAGAAAATCAACTCACGAAGGAATTTGTTTCATAATGGGACCTGCATTTTTACACTTAATACTTATTAAAAAAACAAAAAAGTACTATTCAATTAAACAATTTATGAGTGACAAATGACGTAAATGTAATTAATCAATTAATAGATTTTTATGATAATTAAGACTAATTTTAATTAAAATCTAATGAACATGTTACGAAAACGAATTTATTTTCTTATAAATTGATGTTAAGTATATTATACAAAAATAACTGTAATTCATATGTAATGAATGCTTGTTATTTAAAATCATTTATGCCTACGTGAGCTTAACGAATAATAATATACTTACCATGTTCTAGCAAAATAAAATATTCAATAGTGAATTTCGAAATACTCTGCCAGCCGTATAATATAGTGACTTAATGATGATTATAACAGATTTTGTGTTGTTTCCAGCCATGTCGCCTTTAAATGGACTGCATCTGCGGTGGCGCCGAGAGGCGCCAACCACCCCGACCCCAAGTGTCAGCACCACCACCGCCAACAACCCCGGTACCGGCGGTAAGTTTTTTTATATTTAAAAATTTTACCAGGTGGGAGAACCAGTATAGATTGGCCCGGGAAGTAACACCGCCACACCTATTTCTAACGTAAAGCAGTTGTTGCGCTTCGGTAGAAGGTTTCGTTGCCGGATCACTTGTATATGTGGCAACCATTTTAATCCTCTATGATCGACTTCAGATAGAACCCCTGTTTTGCATGCGGTTATTCACGGATGTCCAACGGCGGTAGTAATCACTTACATCAGGTGTACAGTAGCTCGTTTGCTACTTCAGTGTAATAAAAATTAAAAAGATACAAAAAATAAAAGGAAATAAACATGACACAAATAAACACATACTAACAAGAATTTGTGTGTATGTAAATTACAATAAATATTTTTAATACATTATTTCAACTGACTATTTAGTCCTAAACAACAATTTTAGCAATCAGTAACGCAACGGTACTCTTTACTCATAAATTTTATATCTATCGTTTGTCTTAATCCTTATACGAGTATATATTACGTTGTAAATAACAATTTTGATTCCATTAAATACTGGTAATTATGTAATAGGTACTTAATATTAACACGAATTAATGGTGAAAGTAAAAATGGGTTTTGGTAACTTTTATCCATGTTGAAATTATTAAGTAAAAATTAATAAATATTATTACAAATACTCTATAATATATGAATTTAATTATACTAGCTGAATATATCCCCGCAAGAAAATTTTCTTAATTTATTTCGAGTAAGCCCTAAGTATGAGCCGATTACAATGAAGTTTTAGAGAACTTATTTTTGACGTGAAGACTTATGGTCATTAAAAGTTTCCGAACTTGGCGCTTACACTTTAGCGTTCTCTAGTTATACTTTAAATACTTTCGCCAACTAGCGGGAAAAAGTTGTGCTGGCAAGAAAATTGTACTTTTTACCCGACTGAGTCAGAAAGAGGGAGTGATTCTACGAGCGTATGTTTATAGAGCTTGCCAGAGAATACATGCACAATCATGTATTTTCTACAGAGGAAACTCCTTGGAGGTTTTTAACATATGAGGTGTAGTAAGATTTTAGAAGTGCTATGGGCTATAATATAATATAATGGCATACGTACATGTTTATGGATTGCGGCTGTAAATAGGAAAACCGATTTTTTTATAATAACATATGTCTATAAATGATAAGACTTTTACTTTACCTTTCTGACGCAAAATAAGAAGCCTTGGAAGGAAAGAAATTATTACAAGAACAAAATCCCGACTAACTATTATACTACTATTCACCAACAAGGAAAAACAAGTCCTGCACTAAAAAAGTAGCAAAACTACATACTTTCCTTACCACATCTTACCTAACCACACCCATGACACCAGAACACGCGCTGTCGTGGTTGAAGTAAACCCTTTTTGTGGTTGGTCTCTGGATTTCTGCCATGTTGTAGCAATGTTTACCATTTCTGTGTTCTGGTTTATTAGCAACACATCTGTGACCTCAACATATTTAGGGTTGATTACATATATCCTTGGGCGACTATAGCGACCATATCGGTATACCTTACCATATTAAACTGGAAAATTGGCTGTATACTACTTTATTCGAAAGCATAATATTATACCTACTGGAATGATGGAAAATAATGTTACAGGGTCAGCAAGTTCCACATCGCCTTCAGCGACGGAGCCAATTCTATCATCAACAACAACGACAACCCAGGAAACCATCGTGGAAAAAACAGCAGAATTAGCCCACAAGATGAATATGGAAACCTGGCAATTGGTTGCCATTTTAGTTGGTAAGTATATAAGTTCCTAATTGTCTTTAATATTAATACAATTAATAATTGCTCTTTCACACATGAACATATAAAATACTCATTACAAATTACAAGAGTTCATGCCGTATCAATTCTGCGTTATACTGAAAAGTGAAGGTACGAATGCCGGCTTACATATCAGGCGACCATGTCGGTCCTCAAGAGTGACAACAAAATTATCTGTAATCGGCTTCATCTTACATTCCTGTGTTATATGGAGATGGTTACAGATGCCCGACGATGACAGTGGCCATTTCGCATTAGATTGCTTCATTAATCTTATAAAATTTGCTGGCCCTTGATAATTTGAGTATACTGATGAATATATTTTCTAATATAAACAGGCGTAGGAGTTGTTGTGCTGGGGATATGTTTCTGCTGCATTCGGCGATGTTTCCGCAAGCGCAGATCCAAGGATGGCAAGAAGGGCATGAAAGGTGTCGACCTGAAGTCCGTCCAGCTCCTAGGTTCAGCATACAAGGAAAAGGTAATGCTATAGTGAAAACCCATCGAAAATGAAATTTGGCAAAAAATGTTTATCACCACAATAACAATGCTTATTAAATTACAGTTCCAGCTCCTTTTCTGGCTGATACCTCTTCGGTATACCAACTTGAATATTGTTAGGAAAAGTGAAATGCTTGCATGAATTTATATGACATAATATAACAACTAAGTAAAATTAATAATTATATAAATTGTTACATTGGAATCGTCGTCATATTAACAACTAATGGGAAGGCTACGGCAACAATCATTTAGGGTACCCGACGATATCCAACGAAGATGTTGACGCTCAGCACATACGAGTAAACATATGCAAATAGCAGTGCAAACGAAATATTCACAAACTTCGAGCTGTCCTACCCATTGGTTTATCCCATTTTATACTTATAAGGAATATGATATTCATGTGAAATTTGCCGCGGGACGTGCATTTAGGTTCAGCCGGATATGGAAGAGCTCACGGAGAACGCTGAGGAGCCCGACGACGGAGATTCGAAAAAGGAGGAACAGAAACTTGGAAAACTTCAATACAAGGTGAGGTTGTAAGCAAATTCGTCGAGGAAGGAAGCTAGGCGGTTGGTCCTAATCGAATATGTCAATTGCTACGACCAAGGGAAGTGTTCATTATCATACTGGTTGTACCATTTCAAAGCCATTTTTTTCGTTCTTAGCAGTTGTACATATCATAAAACTAATTAATATACTAAACAAGTTATCTACCTAAAAGAAGATAACGTGTAACAAAATTATTCTAATATAAGAAATTAAATCTAATGTCAAAAATGTTCAATTGTTTAGTATGTTAATTGTAGATTATGGAAACCATGCCATACTTCTTTCCTTTATTTCCTATATTACGTAATAAACATTAATTACGTTGTTGTTTATTTTAAAATACCTTATAAAACAGTTTTAAAATTGTCATTTTGATTAATCACCAGTAGTTATCAAATAACTAGCATTTGGCATACCATTTAGTTCAATTTCGATTCATTTCAAAGACTTTGGTACCTATTCTGTGTAAAACATTTCTTTCATGTTGTTAATAATTTGCAGCTGGAATATGACTTTAATAGCAACAGCCTATCAGTGACAGTTATTCAAGCAGAGGAACTGCCCGCTCTTGATATGGGCGGTACTTCGGATCCGTACGTGAAGGTGTACCTTCTCCCTGATAAGAAGAAGAAATTCGAGACTAAAGTTCACCGAAAGACCCTTAATCCTGTATTCAACGAAACCTTTGTCTTTAAGGTAGGTGATATTTATCTACGATTTTATGGCTTTAAAACAAAGTAGTCACAAGTAACATTTTTGTGTATCGAAATATTTTACTCAATTTTATTTGTACAGAGCGTGCCCTATGCGGATGCCATGAACAAGACCCTAGTATTTGCGATCTTCGACTTTGACCGATTCTCCAAGCATGACCAGATTGGTGAGGTGAAGGTACCCTTGTGCCAGGTGGATCTCGCTCAGACAATCGAGGAGTGGCGTGAACTGCAGAGCGTTGAAGGCGAGGGTGGACAGGTGCGATTCAAACACAAAAAGCTTAGATATTTCAACTTGATCAGTAAATTGATAAACAAAAAATATATTCTACTGATCTTTAATCTCTATGGCTTCTAAAAACATAGGATCTTTATTTTTAAATTAGGATCAAAATTATCGATACTACTTAAATAAATAATTATAAATAAGTTTATTTCAATTGGGAAAATTGCCTAACAGACCTATAACTTAACAGAACTTAATTGATATTACAATTATTCAAGACCTATTCATATATTACAAAACCTGAGAAAATTATGTATTAATTCAGTACAGATTAATTTTATTTTCAGCCCTTTACCTTCTACACCTGTGGTTTCAACAACTTTATTTTATTTCTTAAAGTGCTACATTTTATATCTTATCTATAATTATTCTTATTTGCTCTGCCCGGTGAATTTTGATTATTCGTTTATCAACGAAACATCATTATGATGTTTTAAATATCATCGACCATTAAAAACGCTTGAAGGTAGGATGCCATTATTATTTTTCGACGGTTTATACCTGTATCGGTGTGACGTTATTTTTTACGGATGTTGATTAAAAACGATATAGTTATGTTGCAAAAATCAAGATTGGTAAAGTTAACAACTTAAATGAGTATGTTAACAGTTACACCCAGGTCACATCAACAATTGATCTTCATTTACACTCTACAGCATCGAATAGGAACTAACATGTATGATTTACTTGACATTACTCATGAATGCACAAATAACAAGTATTTGAATGCAAATAACAACATAGGGACGCAAAAACGATTAAGGATACTATTTATCTTTTTTATTAGCTTAGGCTCGACTGGGAAAACACATCCACACTATCTGTAACTTGAAACGGTATGAATAACAGTGAAACAAAATTACTCAAACTAACGTGGATTTGTTATTACCAGAACAGCATTGAAACACGCCAACCTTACAATAAATTGAACCAGCGTAAGATCATGAAGATCTTCATTAATATTGTATATAATATTTACGTGTCCATATTTATTGAAAGGATGGCTTACATTTTTACAATCTTACTGCACTTTTTAAATCAGAGGGTCCTTGACGATGATACTTTTCAATTTGATCGGAGTGTGCGCCATCACGTTCTTCAGCGCACTAAACATCGTTCTGCAGTCAAGGCATCTCGAAATGGATTGAGTCGTCATTTATTTTCCGATAAATTAATTTCGACAGCAAAAATGTATTTACTTGGTTTTTTCTCTTTTCTCCATATTTTCTCTGCTCTGCTTGGCTGTGTTTGATTGTGTCCTGAACAATCTTGCATGCCGCTTCAAACGAAATGATCATTCACGTAAGTATTATTTTGAGACACATCGAGATGTATATTTTAATATTATGACACATTCCATTGATTCAAAAACATGGTTGGCTGTATTATTTGATAAATCAATTATCCAATTTTGAGCAAAAAAGCATACATAAATAAATTGGTTCGAAGGTTTAAAATTCAATGAACTTCGAATAGGCAGGATACATCGATAAAAGTTGAAACATGGCATTATTCCACTTCCAAATATCTAAAAAAATATCACCTTTTACCTTTTATCACCTTTCATACCATTATTATTTAATTATTAAACTTTTTGTTCATCCATCCAACACTTAAAAATTAATTTATATTGCGGCTGGGGAATGTTGCATGTCTGTTATTTTTATGAAGATTTTCCCGTCCCTGATTTGGCATTTTATCTGAGCAAATAACATGTTATTTACCAAAATTGTTAATATTCAAAGTAAACTAAGAGACAATATTAAAGTAAAAAAGTTTTCAAAATGACAATTCAGGGCAATAGTTTTGGTTTTTGTGATATTGGCTACATTTATGTCTGCACCTAAATTGTTTTCGTCCATACCATTTGGCTATGTCGTGTCACATCACTAATACTTTTATACATTTGTTACTTGACACTATACATTTGGATTGATATTAGAAATCTTTGGCCCAAGAGGCATTTTTTCTAAAGAGGGTCATATATTCCCTCATAAGTTTCATTTTATTATGAATGGAATGTTATAACAATCTCAACAAGGAGCTTCTACGAATAGTAGAGCACATGAGATCATAATTCACGTTTTGTTCCACTTTAATAACTGGATACGCAAATATGTTTACAGGTCACCTTCTGACCAACGAATGAAGAACAATGACAGTTTAACGAACTCCAGAACAAATATAAACCTTATATTTTCATTCATATGCATGGTGATGCAACAAAAACACATTGGAGATAATTACTTTGTCGTTTCAATTTTATTTTAATTATGATGAGAACGCAGTATGTTATTTTTAATATGGGTTTAATTTATTTAATTATTGTAGGTACATATTACAATAATTTTAATTTAATGTGTAAAAAATGTGTTTTACGTTGCATAATTTAGATAAAAAGTTCTTATGGCTGTAAAAAACTTGGACAACAACCGTAGGGTACGTATACAAAATATTCTTAAATTAAACAAGTAATGAATTTACATTTTTAAAGTTTCAAAACACTTGAGATTTTATAATTTCAGATATTTGGCGACGAGTGAGTTTTGTGAGTAGTATTCCACCTCACATATCAAGAATATACAGCGGCATGTACTAAATTTCATTGCTGGCCAAAGGTACTCTCCGTCCGCTTTAGCAACCCGTCTATGTCATTAAGAAAATTTTAGATCCTAAAAAAAAAATATGTCTAAGTATAAGCTGTAACTGATTACCATAATATACGCTACCATTCCAGAAAGGCGCTAAAATAATGAATGACGACCTAAGTATTTTGTAAAATAAATAAACTCTGAATACCACAGTTACAATATATTTTCAAACTCTATCAAAATACTAATGTGTTAATCATTTAGATGTGGTCTGCTAAATTATTACAATTTAAAAGTTTGTATGGTACAGCATGTTTACTTTTTCTAAGGAACTTAAGTATAGAACCAAAGAACTTCTTATCAATTCTTACACCATACATATGATAGCTATTACGTAGCACTTCACCCGTAGTATACTAACCAATGTGTCATAGTGTGATGTGCCTTATAATATGTAAAATTTCACCTATATAATAAATGTATGTATATTATATGGCAGCAGCATCTAGTTTACGTCCTCTGAAGGAAATTTATTATAAAATATCAGTATTGGCTGGGTTTAAAAAAGGTTCGTGAAATATATTTTTTATTGCACCTAATCTTACTTTATAACAGCAAATTTTGCCTGTTGTTTTCTCGTTTAACTATAATAAGAAAAACTTATTTCAGATATTTAAATTTAGATCTCAACGAGACCAGCGCACCTGAGATCTTCAAGTATATTCTTGTTCTATCTTGAATATGTATTCCAGGTTATTATGAGCGGCAGCCAGTACGGAATACCGGGCGAGCTGCCTTCCTACTCGCTGTTATTACACAAAAACTAAGCATAATTGCAGTGTACGAGCACTCATAACGAATATGTGATTATAGGAACCAGCATCTCAAAAATAATCAAATAAACACAATAAATTTTCTTTAGAGGGCTATGTATTGTGGTAATGTGTGTATATGTACAAATATATATACCAAGAAGAAATTGCGATCTGTTTCTAAAATGGTTAATCATTTACACACAGGGAAGTATAACTAGGTTAAAAATATTTGAACAGCTGTATATATTGTACTTGTTACGAGAATTAAGTCCTACACACAGAACGAACGAGGACTTGTAAAGGTGAGCTTACAGCGAACTTGATGATTTGAGCTGGGTGTTACGTAACTTCACTAGAATTGGCTTCATTTCGGCAACAGATCGTAATCAAATATACAATCTATCTTTACCAATATATTATATATGTCAGCAGACAGTGACTGCTTTATAAAATTAGGTTTATGTGATCGTTGTTTTTATTTATTTCCCCCTAGATTGTGTTAAAATGTTTGTACCGTGTTTAATTTATGTGTTAGATGAATTGACGTCTTTGTGCTAAAACGTTATATGTAACGCAATGAAAATTAATATAAAATGATACATATACGTATGTCTGACTAGTTGCCAACTCCGTTTTGTTTGAGCCTACCTAAAAGTATGTATATCTAATTCTATATGAGCTATGGCATCCTAAGCAGTATATCTGCGCAGCTTTTCAGTTTGAAAGAAAAGTTAATTTGATTTATTAAACTGAAATTCTGTACAGATAAACTAATTACCATAATTTGCTTCTAGGTGACTACACGGGGCTATTATTTTGTTTCATTTATATTAATTTCATTTGAAGAGATTATTATGTCCTGTTCCGCCCTAAGCCGCGTTATTTATAACCCGTATATTATTTGTTTTATGAATAGCTTCTCAAACCTATCTCTGAGCGAATTCCTGACACAATCTTCCTCTGTTACTTCCATACTTCTCATACTCCAATTAACCCTGTACTACGACCGAAACACAGAAGACACGAACAACGTAAACAAATAAAATATTCGGATATATACCTACGTTTACAATTGATACCAAAAACGATGAGAAACATTGCGCTTTTGATTTTATTTGACAAAAAGTTGTTGTTAATCGAACAAAATCAAAATCAAATCTTTACCTTATAACCTTGGTTGAAATATACATAAGTGTGGAAGGAAGTGATTAAAGAAGCGATGCTTTACAAACGAATAAGTTTATATTTGCATCGATGTTGAGTAAAGCAGACTAAATTTACGGTCTACGTGTAATATGGTTGTATATAATCAATATTATTCGGTATTGGCATTGCAGGACAACAAGTTGGGAGATATATGTTTCTCGTTGCGTTATGTACCGACCGCAGGAAAACTCACCGTTGTTATCTTGGAGGCCAAGAACTTGAAGAAAATGGATGTCGGCGGTCTATCGGGTAAGCTTGAACACACAAATGCAATCTACACTGATAAACGAAGTGTTCCAGTAACAGACAACGAATTGGTGACAATATTATGAACATCTACATACTTTTATATATATAAACAATTTCGTGTATTTTTGTGTTATTTCATGTAATTATTATTTATACACGTAATGGATGTCATGAATCGGTATAAATATAACATTACCTATAGATATTTAAAACAAAACAGATATGAAAATTGTATTAAGATTGTTTATAGGTATAATTCGGTATAGTAAGTTCCTGCGTCTGATAATTTTTGAACTAATTTAATACGGTGACAGCTTTTTCTATTAAAAACATCTTTCAGCTGAAGAATTTGAAGAAGCATGACAAAACATACATTGTGTTTAAATGATGTATCTAAATAGTAAACATGAAAACACATTTTTTTAGTCTTGAGGATAATATTCAATTGATTTTGTGTACAAGTGTGTAATTGGTTTACGTGGTGTGATTCTCGCTTGAGGTGTTTTATTAAATGGAACACAGGGTCAACGACACGTTTTGCTTTTGCTGTATTTCATTATCATGGTTGTATACAACGAAAGACTGATAACACTACTCTCTAATTTCAGGATATAGGGTAAACATATTTATTTACCTTATCTTTTATAATGTTCTTAATTATACAATGTTTTAGAACGTATACATAATACTCATTAACAATTATTCGCTTGCATGTTTTTAATAATCATTCAGACAGGTCACCAATAGTTCAACGTAATATTATTTTTATTAGAATATTACACCGAAATATTAAAGTTATGTTTATTCTCATACGCATCATAGGTACGCTACTTTCAGTAAATTAATTTATGGTGTTTAAAAACATACGTATTTTATTTATTAATATAAAAATATAGGTAGGTACCTATATATATTTCATTAGATACCGTTCATTTTATCTTTGTTGAAAAAATTGTCGCATTGTTTTATATGTATTACGTATTCGTACCAATTTTTAGGTGTTGTCGTTTTTAAAACAAAATATTAACTATATACTTTGAATAGCAAATTCTATATGTATGTAACAGATTAGATAAAAATGTAAATGTTTGTTTCATCTTAAACGAAATAGTTTTTTTTATAGACTAGAATGTGATCCCTTTGCCTAATGAAAGTATTTGACTGTAAAATATGACATAACATAGCTTTATTTACGCTTTAGTACAACCCGACAGATATTTAACAAACTTCACGCACTATATCTATAGGTACGCATAAAGACCATGGGCGTATATAAGGAGTTGGGGTTACAGAGACCAGATGCTAAGGATGAGGGGGGCCTTATCCAGAGCATAGCCGAGAAAGAAAAAATATTTGATGTGTAGGACTTTTTTCTTTTGAGTCGACAATTTTCGGAGATTTTTCTCGCCAAAGGTCACTGTTAGACAACACTCCCATGACAAAGCTATATGTACGCCCATGATAAATGCTATAAATACTGCAATATATTCCCACATCAAATGGCTGAGCCACATTCTTTTAGAACGCAGTTTCATTGTATACAGTTTAGTAAAGTCCTACGTATACATTTATTTGATAGGACACACTGTAAATAGAAGATCATTTTTGGACAAATCAAGCTAATTACAAAGCTAATTATTCCAAACGATGTAGAGCAAATAAACATTTAGTTTTAAAACACAGCCATAACATTCATATTTAAATACAAAGTTATCTTTCATTTGATCGTGGCATTAA
>DWLI01001594.1:0-15080 GCA_018249915.1 Cecropterus dorantes dorantes | reverse complement strand
CTCTTTTTCTTGCAGGTTTGGCGGTCGTCGGGAAAGAAGATCGACGAGAAAACAACGTTGGAATAAGCGGAGCGAAGAAAAACTATTGATTTGAATGAAATTTACAATGAATTAATTTTTACAATATGAAAATTTTCTAAGTGAAAATTTCGGAAAATTGTGATCTGATACGAATGAATTTGGTGTCTATGGATAGAAGGGGACTAGACGAAACCAAAAAGACCAAAAGTTCGAGAATCGACTGAGAGATGGCGTAGATATGAGTTTTCGAAGTTCGAGAACGTGTCCTTGAGGACTAAGTTTGAATGCCTCCGATAAGTAAGTATGGCGAACCATACTTTTCAGACCAAAATATAGTAGCGCTTACCATTACTATTATTAGGCAGAAATAGGTGTGGCGGTGGTGCTTCCGGAGTCAAACCCCATAGGGTTCTATCATCTTCAAAGCAAACAAACATCATTGATAGAACTCTAAGTTAAGCTTAAAAATAGATTTTATTTAGCTTTTTCTGCGCTCACTTTCTCAGGTTTTCCGAGCTCACTTACAGAGAGATCCTTTAGAGACATTATTTCATTATTCTAAGTATATCTATTGTAAAATATGGTCAAATATTAGCATTACCGCACCTTTTCGACTTTCAATTGTATTAAAAATCAGTGAGGCCATGAAAATTAATTTACAACGCGAAAATAAACGTTTGGTATTGAAAATAAATTAAATTTGCGATTCTGCCCTCGATTTGTTGGGCCAAGCGAATTAGTTCTCGATTTTATCAACAAACACGAACCTGTCATTCGCAATCAAAAAATTCAAATAAAAATAAAACTCAATGAACATGATTGATGCTCCGAACTGGAATGGACAGACGTAATTAGGGTTACTTATAAAAAGATTTGAATATTTTGATAAAAGAAAAGAATCCTTATAATTTGAAAATAATGTGCTATAAATAAGCAATAATTGCAGTGATTGAATGTTTCTTTTTCATTAACTCCATAGAGTCCAAGTAGGTTCCTCATTTATTACCTATTGTTATTCGTAGTAGTCCTGCTAGTGTACTACTTCCTATATTCTTTTTTTTGTTTTTATCAGGTTGAAACAGCGAACGAGCATGCAGGTCACCGGATAAGTGGTAACTGTCGGCCATGGACAACTGTAAGCATCATATAGAATAGGGGTTCTATCTGAAGTCGATCACAGATGCGTTGCTTCTCCCGAGGACTGAGGTGGTGGCGTCATATATAAGTGAGCCACAAAAAAGAATTCCTGAAGATGTTGCGTATGAAGAGAAATTCTGTAATATATGAGTAACATTTCGCTGCTTTTCAGTTAGAAGTTATGGGATAGTTACCACAATTTATAATTCATCAAATTTAAATTAAAGATATTGTTTTGTTCAAAAAGGTCAAGAATTGAAAACTTGGTGCTTTAACTACTCCGTGGGTATCTTTATTCTTAAAAAATAAAATAAAAACCAAATCATTGTTTCATTTTACCTGACCTATTTCCTGTTAAATCTTGTGTTGTGTTATTATTCAATCCAAGCATCAATATGTTTACAGGCTTTTTATACCTCTTATATCCTTCTGCTTCGTCCACTGTCCTTTGCTTCTCAATTTGCTGCTTACGTATCTTTTTACAACTGTTAAGGAAACAATGTCTCAATACTAAAACTTCGCTCAAATCATTTGATCTGTTCCGAGAAACCAATTACGTAAGTATATTATGTGTCTATGTGTATTGCACTGCTATTTAACAACGCAGTCGTGATTGCTCTGAATTGAAATTCGGCCTCTGTATTAAAAACACTAATTAATTTACAATTCGGTTTATTGGACAAAAGAAACCCACTATGAAACGATATCTAACGACTAACTAATCAAAGCAACAAAACTTCCTTCAGAAACGCATTAGTATTGATGTTAATACGAGTGCGCGGTACAAGAAGTTATTTGTCACAAAAACCCGCTCATGCGGTACAGTTAATTGACATAGAAACGATGACTCACTGCTGACCCTAGCACGCAAAAAACCACTGAGTTGCTATCATTGGACCATCTCCATAACCATTGTATATCACAGTTTGAACCTGTTTCATTATATCTTTCCTAGAGATGGATGCGAAACGTAGGGTTGACAAAAAGTAATGGCAGTCTTTGTTTAATTGATAAGAGATGGCGCCAGCCGTATCGTCAATCACCTATTGAGTTTTTTAACGTCTTGCATGTTTACTAAGCTTCGAATTTAAAACCATTGTAGGTTAGACTTTGTCTATGTAGTTCTTCATTGCTAGATGTTATAGCTTTATCCAGTCTATTTCTTATTTATAGGCGAATAAACTTGTATACTTGTATTCTCATAGTTTATCTAATTGATGTGCACGGACTGGGTATCGGACGCCCGAAGAGTATCAAAACCCAAAATGTTCCTTATCCTGGAGCGTAGTACAATTTTGCCTCAACCGTGTAATGTGTTCCGGGTAGACTGTTTTTTTTCAGCACTTGCGTAAATATTAACGTACGCCCTTACTTAATGTGAACTTTAATGTATCAATCCTTAAAACATATGTGTAAGTTAACCTTGATAATTACTTAAGTGCTACAGAACCTACTCTTTGTTTTGGAAAATACAATCTTCACACGGTTTTGTAAACTCGCCGTATTTCCGTACATGAAAATAGCAAGCATTCACAGTCTATTATCATTTTTAGCGCACTTAACCAGTAGCACCATTATCGTTTGCCGTATTAGATACGTGACAGCCCTAACGCCCGTTGAATGAGTAACGGGTAGATTCCTTATAAGAATGCTTCGGGTCAAATCTGAGGTTGGCATCGGCGATCGGTGTCAGTGTTTCACGTTTTCTCCCATATGTCAAGCCGGCCTCTTTGTATTGCCCCGACGTATCAACGTTTGGCTAGAGGCGAAATTTTCGTACGCACGCTAATGATATAACGACATGTAAGCGTGTAATAAGTTTTTAATGAAATGGAGTGCACTTTCTATTTCAATTACGAGTTCTGCTACTGGGTGGAAGCGATCGAGTGAGAGTATTTTGTAAGTGGTTAGGTTCAGATACTGCTGGTTTGACAGTTTGATAGGTTAAATGGTATTTAGCTGGAATGGTACGCACAACGTTAATCTTGATTGCTTCAGTGGTAAATGTAGGCATTAGTTGCGACAATTCCTTCTTCCGTGAAAGCTTTAAGTTGTGAAAGAAAATAAGTAGATATGTACGTACTAATTAAAATATCTATTTTTATTTATAGTGTTCACTCGATTGATTTTATCGTTAACAACACTATTGAATAGAATTCGATTATATTTTTAGTTTCACTTTTATTTAAACAAAAACGATAGTATCACGATAAAAGCTGAATATATGGGATTTACTTATGTAAGGGGATAAAATAGGGTACAAAAATTCACCTGAAATCCGCAGATTGCAAAGCAAGCACTACAAAAATTTGTGAGTGGTTTTCTGGTTACAAATAATGAAATATCTGTTTTAACGTTGCAGGTAAAATAAGGGATCAAAATTTTTCAAAATCAGTTATTATTTAAGTAAGCTGATCATGCCTTTGATTCTACCCCGATATGGATGTTCTATGATAATATATGTAACGTAGGCAAGCACTAAGTAAGATGTTTTGGAAACGCCTTAGGAAGTGAAATAAATATTAACTTTATATGAACCTGCGGAGTTTTGATGTTAGAAGCGTAAAATTCTAGGTCTAGGTTTTTGGTTAAAAATGCCATTTTCATAGAATTTAAATGTTTTTGAAAACTATCATTGATATGAAATAATGAATTTAAGAGGTTTTTGAAATTTCGATTCTATCGAGTTAAATAGTGACTGATTTTTTGTACCTATTATATTAAAAGTCTACGCATACGAAATCGTGGTCTTAGAGATCTTAAACTAAATGTCATGTGTGTAAAGGTAGCTACAAATAAACATTGATCTGCTCTAATCCACGCCAATAATAAATTACAAGAAAGTTAAACATTCGGTTAAATAATTATATTTTGTAAACTTAACTGAAAACCATTTGTTGTAGTGCCATCTACAATAAGAAATTCAAAATCCATACATACTTCTATTTATGTTGTAACAGCGCCATCTACTAGCAACTTTTGTATTTATGCCAAAGCTTTCAAGCAGAGGTGACCAAGTCTCGATTTAATTATACACTCTACCGTTAGGGGGCTCTTTAAGTAAAATTAAAGTTTTGTTTAGACTCACGGAAAAACATGAAGTTTTTCGAAATCATAAAATGTCATTTTACATTAAATAATAACTTTGTTGATACTTTATTATTGGAATTTTAATAGTGTGCCTATTTTCCTATTATTTCGTTATCGCAACACTGCTTACACATAACCACGAAACCGCAACCTCACCACGACCCTTGTGAGACCTCGATAAGAGGTCGCGACCCTTAAGGGGGTTCACGACCCCTATTTGAGAAACAATGCAGAAGATAAAGCAAACCACACATGGAAACATCAATGTTTATCTACACTTTCTTACGATCATGATAGTGATATAATGGGTACTTATTTATGTATTTCCAATGCTTTAAATTCTTACTATTTTATTATAATTTATTTATTGTTTAACAAAAAAATGAAACATTAAACAATTTTGTGATCGAGCATTAAAGAAACTACATAAGTTTATTAAAATATGTATTTTTAATGATAGTATAGTTATTTCAGAAGTAGGTAAGCCCAATATCTTATTTCTTCATAGTATTTAATTCAATCATATTTCGGGCTATGAGATGTCGTTTTATTGACAGTGATAGTTTATAGCGAATGGGTTTGTACCCATACAGTACATACGTACAGAATAAAATCTAGACCTTTCGGAACGTTATTAATTGCTTTCGGAAAATCTTTCTTAGCTGACCACACCATGGCAAATTAGCGGTAGACATCTTCAATATTTTAATAAATAGATTACGTAAGTTATAAAGTGCCTTTTTGTATTCGAGGGGGAAACCTGCAGGAGGTACCCGACGCCGTTGGAGCAATGCCGGGTTATGTGGGATTTTTACTGCACTAAAACCCCCTCGGTGGCCGCCCTCAGCGCTGTGGAGGACTGCGGGATTTACAACGGAACGCTACCGGAGTCCTCCAAGCGCAGTGCCACTAACTGGCTCTTTCCTGGTGAACATTAGCGTTCACCGAATCTTCTGGCTTTTACGATGGCATGCGATCACACATGCCACCGTCCTTCACGGAGTCGCTTGGCTGGACGGTTTGAGCTCCCAATCTTACAGGCAGGGGATACCGTAGCCCTATTCTGGTCCCGGTACAAGTTATACAGTTCTTTGAACAGTGCTTCCAGACGCACTGTAATTACAGACAATCTACTGTATTTTCAACTTTTCTACTGTCTACTGTAATGGTTCATTACAGTAAACAGTAGATTTTATCGATCGATTATGATCGATGAATGATCTTTTTTTGGTCGTCAAATTGTACTAAGCCAAAGTAGATAGCCTTTTTTTTGTCAAAATGTCATCTACTGTTATTTCATGCCAAAATATCAGTAGTGTAATTTAAAAAAAACTATTGTAATTTTATAGTCAGGATCTGAAAGCACTGACCTATAACAAAACATCTCCTTGTTTCATATAGCCAGGCTAGCTTCCGCTGCGGAGACATTGTCCATTGTCATTGTTGTAGGTGAAGGATGAGCGAGGTGACTGACGTAATAAATGACTCTCATAGAACCCGAATGAGATACTGCGGCTCGAGATTGACTGGCACCACGTGGAAGCCCATTGTTCGAAGTGACGTCCTCATTTTGAAATCTTGCTGAGTCGTGGTATAAAGAATTTTGAAATGAAGGAATTTGACGAAGCATTTTCGTTTTGTTTTTATAAAAGTCGTTGTTATTGTTATTAGTTATATTTTTTAATATTTACATATTATTTTAACAATTATGGCAAAAATATATCAGTGGAATTTAAGTACTTCGTAACGTCGGAATATTTTAACAATTATTAAATAATATCTGCGTTTTATTTGTCGGTGGTGCCTTCAGAGTGTAACGTCCAAGCGTTTCAATTTAGGTTTACCTTCGTCAAATTGAATCCTTTATTTCACTATTTGACACGTTCTTTAGATTAAGGTTGAAGGCCACTTCTACTTCTGCTCTTAGAAAACTATTTTCGATTGATATGCAAGTAGCGATGGTACGGTGCCGCATCGCACAAGTGCGCTTGACAGCTTTGACAGAAATCCGTTCTGCCATCATTAATCCTCCACTCACCACCGCTCAGCCATCCGTCACCGAACACGCGACTTGGAATTACGTCACACTGTAGCGTAATCCGTAATGTTTATAAACTTTGATGATATGAACATTAAACTTTCAATTGTTTACTTATTTGTAATGGAAGTAGCAAACTTACCGTTAGATCTAATGGACACATTTGGAATGAAAATAATTGATTTAATCATATTTAGATTTCATCAAAAATGTACTCTGATATCAAAGATAATTTTGAGCTTGTTATTTCAAATACTGTTTAGTGGTTATATATTTTCGTTATTTTTGTTGTATAGGATCTCTGACCTCCTCCGCAAAATATTTAAAAAATACCAGGATCACAATTTATATTGATATAACGCAGCGTATTAATTTAAATTATTAACAACGGAATAAAATAATACTATATTAATTCATAGTCATACATTAGAAAAGGATGAAAACGTAACGTTACTTGCACTTAAGTTCGAATGAAGGAAATAGCTACGCTACGGTTTGTATAATTAAAACCGTACAAGTATTTTGTGATGTAATGAATATTTTCAAATTAATCGTGACGGTCTAATACGAGGTCTTCATGGCACGCAGAGCACATATCATGCGGAGAAAATCCAAGAAAAACAGAGAAAATGGGTATATTTTCAAATAGAGCTACTATTTCTAGTGCTGTACTGTTCCTATTGTTGTTTTTTGTTCCTTTCATAGCAGCCTTAATGAGTGTGTGAAATGGACCAGGTGTCCTAGTGGATATTCTTTGTGCTGAAAGAGAAAAGAATGTTTCATATAAATGGTCGCTATAAAGACTCGAATTCAACGAGAGTAATTTTGTGTAATTAGTATAAAACCTAAAGGAACATTTTATGTACTCATCCACTTTTATTTCGTTTGTTCGTTAAACTGACAAAGTGAGTTTAAATGAACAATGCATAATTTTATAACATTATTTTGTTATAAAGTTGTTAATTTTAAGTACAAGAAGTTCCCGAATAAAAGAGGGAAGTTCTTTGAGCAACGCGTTTATGATAAAAAATCCAGAAAGTTATTTCGAAAGCCAGAAGCGATGAAATTAAACAGATTCCTGTTTCGCGCTCAACGAAAGCGTTTACAAAGTTTATTCGCATTATGAAAATAGACGACGGGAGGAGTTTCGCCGCTTTCGGTAAATACTATAACGTTACAACGAATTCCAACGATTAGGTCGACCACAATATTATTACGTGACTGGGCCTCTAAACGGACAGGCAGGCAATCTCTATAAAGAGGTATTTGGGACCCTAATTTACACCCCCTTCCGTAATATTCGGCTTCTCAGTTATGAAGGTCCAGTCGACAGCGGCTTTGCTACCCTCTTAGTCTCCGGGATCGAAGTCGCTCACAGGGACGTATATATGAAAGATATTACGGGCGAAATCCGACGGAAATATGGTAATACATAAGTTGTAATAACGTTTTTTATTGGGAATGTTTTTAGATCTTCATTCTCAGACCCTAACGTATTCGTTATGGTTGGAAATTCCGCGATTACGGTATAATACCTAATGTTGCCAATAGGTGCAAATATTGAGTGTTGATTGCTTTAGACGTTCTTTTTAACCAACTTTAAAAATAGGAGGAGGTTCTGTGTTTCACTGAATATTTTTAATATTCTAATTAGTCTTATTATTATTACTATGATATTGATTGTTTTGTGTCTGATTAAACTTTCTAATGTCTTCCTTAAACTTTCTAAGTTAAAAAAGAAGACATTAATTCATGCTTCAAATAGAATATTGCGAAAGAGTATGTCGTATATAACATAATTTCTGTACGGTACCTATTTCAACAGTAAAGCACCTAATTAGCGCGGGCATCTATTGGTATAAGCTAGTAGGTAGACTTAAATTCTCATTAAGTCTAGTATTTCTACTTAGCGTTTGTGGCGACGGGAATATAAATTCTGGGCTTGTTACGATATGAAAACTTGTTGATTTATTATAGTATAATTTAGCTATTTTTGTGTGCTAAGAATATTAAAAGTATAAGACATCTACGGTTCGCAGTAATTGCGCAAACACTCACACACACACACACTTTTTTTTTATTTTTATTTGTTGTTGTCGTGATCACAATCCATATTACAACTAGGTCGAAAAATCGCCAATATAGAAATCAAAAAACCTCGTATCGTAAGTTCCCGTTGTATAATAAAACTAGGTGTGAAACGCGGTTTCACCCACTACTAAATGAAAAAAAAAACAAGCAAACAAACATAGCGTGATGCTATATAGTCTATAGCATCCCTCAATAAATAAACTATTCAACATAAAAATATTTTTTAATTCGAACCAGTAGTTCCTGAGATTAGCCCGTTCAACCAAATAAACTCTACTGCTCTATAATACTAGTAATTTCTACTATAATATTATTTACTATATTTAAAAACATAAAGTAAGGTACATAAAAATAAAATAAATAAATGAATAGTTATTTAATTTGACGTTTATAAGCCTATAACTTACTTCTATGATTTTATTACTATTCTTCATTCCTTAGGGCTTACTTATGCAGTTAAAGCTAATGGCTTAAAACTCGGCTTAAATCTGAGGAGGTAGGATGAGTATGTATTCCTAGATACCTTTATTTTTACAAAATTACCTAGTAGATATGAATTATCACTTAAATAAACGGTGTTTGAAAATATTGTGAAGTCTGCACGTTTGAGAGTTCTTAAAAAGAGAAATAAGGTCCACAAGGGTGAGTAAATCTACCTATCTATACTTGGTCTAAACTCCGGATACTCTGAGAGAAGGCCCGTGCCTAGCAATAGCACAAAAATAAGTGAAAAAGTAATCAGATTGACTGTTTATTTGTGATATTTTGCTATAATCATTTTCGACAGACGTGGGTGGAAGTGGGTGGGATAAATGTCATGGCCTTTAAGTAATATTGCTATGGCATTTGGTGTAAGTTGGTAGTAGTTTGTTTAGATTTAGATGTGTCAGAAAAAGTGAGCGTGACCGATTTTGATGTTTGCGTTGTTTTAGTAAGAGTATCGCTATATTTCATTCAATATTTCATTTCCCGTTCATATTTTTCGATACATTCGAGATATTTCCAGTATATAGTTTTGTGATTTGTGACTATTTTTCATGTCATATCAACTGTATTTAGGCACACATTTATGTAATAGGTGATAGAACCAGTGTAGTTCGACCGGGGAGCTTTTGCATTTCGGCGAAAGGGTCTGGTTTGCAGTCCATTTAAATATGAGGCAATTTTATGATGGATTTACTTTTTGGATATAAAGTTTATAATTTTTCAGAAATAACGAAATTATTAAATAACAAGACCTATATATGAATGACTCATGAGATCATCCGATCATACGTAAATCGGTCAATTTAAAATAATTCTAGTTACAGAGGTCTTGGAAGTAGCAACGCGTCGATCGACTTAAGATAGAAGCCTTGTTAATAAGTAAGTAAGTATATGAAGTTACTTACAGATGTCCATGGGTGGCAGTGACCACTTACCCTCAGGTGGACTGCATGTACGGTTGCTACTTCAATCTAACGAAACAAAAAAAAACATATACCTACTGTGTACAAGAGTTATATTGAACTTGGTCTTGGTTATCACCAATGGCTGAGGTATGTAAAAATTTGTTGTCACGTGTAGCTTTTGTAGCATAAGAAATAGTAGCTAATATCGTCCATAGATGTCGCCCTCATAGACTATTTTTTTCTGTAATGGTCGTTCCAAGAGACTAATTTGAAAAGTTTATACGGTACTTTTAACAGTTAAGCTATTTCTTTTCTTTATTTAAAAGAACGAAGGACATGGCAGTCGTTACTATGCCGCCCAATTGTAGATCGGTAGAGTTTACAAACTTTTCAGATCATTTTAGATAATCAGGCATAAAGGTTTCTTTGAAATTTTGTGTTATGCATATGAAATATAATTTAAATACGCAAATGATAAATTACAATTGCGTTCTAGGGATTTGAATCTTGTACGAAAATAAAATTATACCACAGCGTTCTCATTGCTGCTTCACAGAAAACATTTAATTTACAAGAATATGTTAGCGAGCCATATACATAGCGATTATATTATTAATTATAATATAGATTAATCTTAATTAATGTAAGCGTACTCAGGTGGCACTGATTTGCAACCCACATATGAGTACCTACATATAGTCGAATCAGTTGACAGATAAGCGGAAATTGAGACGGAGCGCCGGATATTAACCACGTAAGTACATACACATTAACCAGCTTAGTGGTGACTAAGAAGTGTAGGCTATGTTTGTATTACATACTAGCTGTGCCCCGCGGTGCCACCCGTGTTTTGAAAAAAAAACTTTAAATTCTAATGTTTTTTGCCTGACTGCGTCAGAAGGAGGGTTATGTTTTTCGAGCATACATATGTTTGTATGTATGTTAATTTATTTGGGACGCGCTACAGCCCAATCGGCTTAACAGATCGTGACATATGGCATATCATTGGAATCGTCTCAGAGTAACATAGGCTCTACAATAGACGCAAAAGCGCCATAGATATATGGCGCTTGTAGTGTATATAGGTTTTAATGAAAACGTTAAATGTTATTTCCAACTTGTTTAATCATTTAACTAAATCCAGTAGTATTGTTTTGATGCGATTTCAAATACACAGAAAGACAGACACATATCCCGTCTATAATTACATTAAGTAACCAGTGCCGCCCATATTCCTAATCAATTTCAAATAAAATTGGAGTTCCGAGGTGACTAATATCACGTTACAATCCTGAGGACTAAGTTCAAACGCCTGGTAGAAGTATTTTCACTTCATTATGAGAATTCAAATGAAAAAATGTGTGAGCCTAGTAACTTATTTCTGAGAAAACTTACGGTGAGCATAAAAAGGAACGTAACAAAATTGTGTTCTCATTTTGGAGTTTCTTATTAAAACTAATTTGTTTGTTCTTTTGTAACCCGAAATCGACACTTTTAATCCGTTATACGATATACTATACAAATAGAAGTAGTTTTAAGTATTTTACACAAAAAACTCGGCATTTTTTGTTGTCTGTTTAATTCTCATTGTGCGATGTATGAAATGATTATTGGTGGAAAAAATCGTCCGACCCAAATTCAGTATCTGGATTATGAATGGGATAAATTATTATCTGAAATTCAAACGTATGTGAACATGGAAGATGGAAGGTGAGAAATGACTGATAACCCTGAGCGACACGTCACCCGGAGACCTCATTTTACTTGATTTATGACGTTACGAATTCTCTCATTGGGAATGTTACATATCAAATCCTAACCCAAATTGGTTCTTAACAAGCTTCTAGACGCAAATTGATTAGTGTGCTCCAATTTATAGATTTATCGTTAAAAAACTAGGCAGAGTTACTCGCAGATTGTAATATAAGTATATTCGATACATTTCTTAATTATAACGTATACTGTGGAATAAGTATTAGAATGCGTCTTTTTCTAAGTTATCGTATATAAGGTTTTTTGAGGTTTCTGGACTTCATAAAATTGAAAATAATAACCACGGCTCATTGTCACGAAATTCAATTCACTTTAAAAATTTTACGAATACGAGTATATATGTATTAAAGTATACATTTTCTGTTTCACTAAAAATATTAAACCTTGAATTTAGTCAATGAGATTAGACATGAGCAATATGAATGTACGTATTCTCTAGGTAATTATTTCTCTAGGTAATGCTCTTAATTGAAGTCATTATCGTTTCATACAAATATTTTTTGTTAAGTTGTGACGAAATGGCCTACAATGTCTAAGTATGTAAGCGTGATCTGAAAAATTACAAGATATTATAATGAAAACTAAAAATCCGACTTCTAAGACTGAAATAAGCAATTATTCTGTTTTAATAATAATTGATTTACTTTAACGCTTTTTAAGAGTTTGCGTAAAATAGTATTATGAAAGTGCTATAATAATTATATTTGTACGAATATATTTTACAGCTTTTCGAGCGTATGTACATATGTACATTTCTTTCGCACACGCGAGAGTCCAAATGGCTTGTAGGATTGTAATATATATGCTATTTTTTAATTGTCGCCTGTAAATAGAGAAAACGGGTAAAAGTTAGTAAATAGACCATTCCCAAAGTAAATATATTATAAGATTTTTATGTTACTATTGTGAAGAAAATAAAAAAGGCGTTCAATTTAATATATTATGACAAAAAGCAAAAAATCCTACTATTAATTTCAGTTGTGCGCACTCAGCAGCCTTTTATTTTTATTATAATTTCTTGTTTATTTTTACCTGGATATAATAAACATTCTATGAAGATTTCAACCCGGTACGGTATTACGGTTCAATATGTATTAGGGTAAAGAGTTACTATTTGTACGGTACCCTAAAAATGTAGCAAGTAAGCATGTCAGATGTCTGGATTTGTGGGACGTGGCAGGCTTTATATAGACTAGACCGGATTAGACTCATCACACGTCTGAGTTGCGGCATGTACAAGGACATCTGCGGCAAACAGTTGCCGGAGATGCCTTTATTTAGATTGTATTTTTACTGAAACGTTTATATTAGCATAATTGTATGCTTATCCAAATAAATTACATTTACATTATGTAAATAAGGAAAATCTGGAAAATGTAACTTTGATTAAAAGATAAGATAACGATTGTTTCTAAAATAGTAAACTCCATCTTATCACCTTACCTTAACCTTAGCAGTAGACAGGTAATATTAAGATCAATGTAATATTCAGTTCATCCTTGGGTTTCGGGATAAATTCTATGTAGAATATACAAATAGGCGTTGTAAAAAAATTTTAGATCCAAATTAAATTAATTAAAATTTAAATTAATATTCTGGGTCAGAGTGTTGTAACACGAATCTTTGTGTGTTTTCATTATTTGCCACATGAATTTCCACTGATGAGTAAACTATATGATAGCCTAATGATTGAAACTTGGCCTTTTAATCGAGGATACCGAGGTTTGAATCCCAGGCGCGGACCATTTATTTTTCTGAAATTATGTCCTATTAGAAACTAATTATCACTGCTATACGGTGAAGGAAAACATCATGAGGAAACATGCACACCTGAGAGTTCTCTGAAAAAAAAAGAGTTCTCAAATGCGTGTGAAGTCTACCAATTCGCACTTGGCCAGCGCGTTGTACTATAGACTAAAACTCTCTCATTCTGAGAGAAGACCCGTGCCCAGCAGTGGGACGATAAAGAGTTGATGATGAGTAAACTATTCGACCTAAGTCATTGTTACCTTGTTTTTTGTAAATAAATAAAGAACAGTTAAAAATTCAAATAAAATAAATTATATACAAAGAACAGACTCGTTAGCCACGAAGCGTAAACTCAAATTGTACCCCGCTCCTTTTACTGGCTTCCGACAGATAAAATGCAGCAAAAATATCAAATGAATGCGAACTCTACATTCCTCTTTTGTTAACTAAGCGAATAAAACTGTCCACCCTCTTGAGAATAGAGCGTGAAAAAGACTCCGGATAGGCTATTAACACGTTGACTATCTTGTAGAGACGACGGCGAATGATAATATTATTCTTTTGCTTTCTGTTCTGCATGTGTTAACTGATGTAGTTCTCTATAAAGATAAGGTAGAAAGATTTTCATAGGACTATTAATTGGACAACGTCCGAAAAATGTACAGCGCATCTATTAGCCTTTTAAGGTTGCCTAACATAGACAAAAGAAGATACTATAAGTGATAAATAACGTTTTCTACACTCATAACCCTATACAAGGATTTTTTCTTGTGTCGTGGATGCCATGGACGCACTCAAAAACGAATATACAAACTCCCAGAATCAGATCAGAAATCTAAATTCATCATTCAGATGTCTGTCTGGCCAGGGATCGAACTCAGAACCCACTGCCGACCGGTATGGTGATCACTCCGCCATACCGTTCGCCAACTACATACATATGTATGTATATAGATTTTGTTAAATAAATACGACGTGAAAATTAAAAGGAAAACAATGTACGGACGTTTCACATGAAACTTAATTCTGAAACTGCATCTGAAATTTCATCATCCTGGTGAGTTAATTAACGCGTAAGTGAAAATATTCAATTTTATTTGTAAAAGTTGTTTATTTTATGAGGCAACCATCATAGTATTCGGGGCTGTTTACATCAGTATCACCCCTATTCTTATGAAGTTGTCCCAGATGACGATGGGAGGCAGGGGCCAATTTGCTACTTTAATCATATGTATATGTCTTGTGATATTGGCTACCATTTCCTACCTTTTTATAAGATAGAAGTAGCAAACTAGCACGCAGTCCATCTATAGGTAAGTGGTCACTGCCGCTCATGGACATCTGTAAGCAATTTCATACAGAGCAAGAGTTCTATCTAAAGTCAATCACAGATGCGTTGCAACTCCCGTGGTCTAAAATGGTCGCCTCATTAGTCAGCACACCCTTACACCGAAATGCAAAAACCGCTTCACGCAGACATCTGATAGAAAGCAGTCTGTGTCTAACACACATTTTAATTATATTACACATTTAATTATATCCAGAATAAAAGATTCGTCAAAAATGGCAAGTGTGCATCGGCTGTAATGGCCATTAAACACCACTAAGCTGTTTGCAAAACAACTTTTCTAAATGATTTTGCTACTTTTATCAAATAAAAGGTCCTGCATAGTTTACTTTACTGTAAAAAACATATAATCTTAATGTATATAAATTACGTGTCATGTTGTTTGTACGCCATGGACACCTAAACTATCGAACCGATTTCAATTAAATTTGCACACCGTGTG
>DWLI01001593.1:0-15089 GCA_018249915.1 Cecropterus dorantes dorantes | reverse complement strand
TAGCCAAAGAGATTTTATTACAAGTTCATACATACTATAATGCGAAAAGACTTTTTCCCCAACCTATTATATATATTAAATCAGTGGAGCAACGTGGAGCTTTAAGCATGAACGGCATTTAGTGAGTCTAGTAAGAGGATAGAAACTCGGCCTCTCAATGAAGGGTGCGACGTTCAAATTCCAAGTAAGTTTTCTTAAATGGTTTGCACATAAGAAATTACTTATCGAAAATAAATCGTGAGGTAACCTACACGTCTACATGTTCTCTACAAAATAAAATAAAAGTCCCCAAAATTGTGTTACCAACTCGCACTTGGCCAGCGCGGTGGACTATGTCCTTAAAACACTCTCATTCTGAGAAGAGACTCAGCAGTAGGTCAGTGATCGGTTGACGACGAATAAAATTATTTATTTCCTCTTGCTCGTAAAAGATGTACATAGTTTGCGACAAATATTCTCTTCAAAGGGTTATGTCATTGTTACAAAAGGGACTATTTCTAACACCAAGTATGTGTGGACCTCTTTTGATTATATACTCATTCATAGTGGAACAACATAGAGTACCTTCATCAGCCCTGTCAAGGTTTCGGAAAGAGACCAGTGAGATAAATGGCAATAGAAATAGCTCCTCTTGAGAGGGTTATCTCATTGTTTTACAAAAGAGGCTATTTGTTACGGCAAGGACGTGAGCAGCTGTTTACGGTTGATACAAAGCCCTTTTTCAGGTAACGAAACTCTTTTAGAAATATTTTTATCAAGGTCAATACCTTCTCGGACTTTAATCTAAGATTTTGGGATTCAGCAAAGTGGAAAGTCCAATAAAGGTGTCCAGTGACCGTATATGGAATGTAATTTCGCTTTTTAAATTACTTATCAACAGAATAACATATATTTCGAAAACCTTCATGGCGGAGCGTCATCATACCTGTCTAATGCGTAGTAAATTCTAGATTCGATCCCCGGCCAGACAGATATCAGAATGATGAATTTAGACGGAGTCTGGATGTTAGTGTATTCATGTTGTGTTTGTGTCCTACTATACAGGAAAATCCTACTATAGGGCTATGAGTACAGAAATTGTTTAACGTTTCAAAAAAAGCAGCGTATTTTATTCAATTTTACAATATTGCCAGTACATCATTATAATTGTAGTCTAATATTTACAGAAATAGAAAAACTGAATCTGGTAGTGGTGGTCACTTTTTCTACAAGAAGTAAGCACAATCGAAAAAATATTTTGCAGTAATACTTTTATCATAAGAAAAAAAATATTTAATCTATTAAGAAATAAATACTCAACAGGTATATAGGCAATATAATCCATTTAGTGTTGTATGACTTGTGAAAGTAAACTATACGAGCAGACACTGCAGCAACGGAAGCTAGTTAATAATATTAATGGATCTTATTCAATATGCATGACGTAAACGTTTATTATTCACTACAGTTCCTACTGCCTTGATTAATCAGAAATCAGGTCAGCCAGGGCGTTTTCCATTTGACCTTTAGAGATCGGGACGAGATAATGATAGCTCTTCATTAGTTCACGCATAAATAACCCATGTCTACGTTATATGCGTAATTAGTATATCGTAGTGTTTAATAAAATCAGGGTTTCTCAAACTTATGCATCCACGTACCTCTTTTTGATATTACTAACTATGGAGAACTAGTTTAAAAATATCTGTAGGTAGAGTACAATCATAACAAAGAATTAGGTAATAATAAACGGGGCAATAGATATGTGATGTAAGTTTATAAGATATTTGGGCTTGTTCTAAGAACAAATGTGCACTCTTATCTAAGTAGCCGTCATTACATTAAGTTTGTTGCGTATTCCTGACTATCACCGCGCGTACCCCAAGGGGTACGTGTACCTACTTTGAGAAACTCCGAATTAAATAGACAATTTATGCTGGATTTAACGCTCCAATATAGGGTTATACATTCAATGTCTTATTCTGGAAAATGTGTCTCATCCAGGACTTAATACTTTAAGTACGAACCTTTTTCCTGTTAAAAGAAATACTAATTTCTCTGTTTCCAGAGGTAGGTACATAACACAAATTAATGCAATATTAAACTATTATAGAGAACAAGAAATTATTTCGTAATTAATATAACATGGATTGACAATGTTATACAAGATTAATTAATTTTCCCACTAATGAAACCCATTATCTGTATTAGGATTAAATTAGGGATAATTGAACATACATATTTAAAGCTAAATATATGTTAACAAAGTGTGTGGTTATTACATATTGATATACCCATTGGGTATAAACTGTATGTACTGAATGAATCTATAATTTTATGCTTGTTTTAATTAATTGACTCAAAAAACTACAATTTTCTTATACTCATACACAATTATAAGTATATATATAAGTCGGTGGCTTGACACAAATTTTAAAAATGCCTTATAGCGGTTGCTCAACCGTATACATACAATCTAAGTTCAAAGTTAAGACCATTTTGTAAAGAAATCACAGATTTGAAAAGAGTGATGGATTTTAGTAGAATCAATCTTCAATTCTTAACTTGAGTAACGTATTTTAGGATAGTAACAAAGAACTAGAGGCTGTAACTTTGTAAAAAGAAAGAACTAGTAGATGAACTTACGAGGGGCACATTATGAGTTGCTGGCGTAGTTCCACGGAAACTACTTTGAGGAACAATTAATGTAGGTAACATTCCGTATCTCCGTTTTGGCTGATTTAGCATTACCGTTTCATAAGCATGCCAATACCTGGATATTAGAACGTGTATTTTAATATCGACACGAGTATTTTAATGCCGAAAAGGCAAAAAAAAAATTAACTTTTAAGGTACTGTTTTTTTTAAATTGATGGGATTTTGTAGTTAACTTTTCATTACGTTATAGTTACTTAGTTTACAGCCTATCTACAACAGAATATGGTTTTGTAAGCATTTAATACAGAATACATTGTATTATATAGTTATTTACATATAAATTACTGAAGCCATACTTTATAAACTATAAACGTTTTAATGAAATAAAAAGAAGTTAAGACATTTTACGTAAGGCTATTTTTATTCTGCGCCGTTTGTTATTAAACAAAACAATAACAGCGGCGTATAAAATCATACACAATAAATAATTATCACCTCACATTTAACAATTCATGTTTATAACAAAGTATTTAAATGTATCTTCCTAAGAATGCAGACGAAACGCAAAGCTTAACAACTTAGTAAAAAGCAAGAACAAGTTGACAAACTTCAGGGAGGCATATTTGGATATGCGCCAACTGTGTTATTTCACGGAACAATTCCAACGCTTAATACACATCGTTGGATGATTTTGCATAATAGTGCTTTGTCCTTCTAACAGCTTCTAAGCTATATAATTGATATGCTAGTGAACTATATAACACATCTATAATATAACACCGGAATTCCGTCTTAAGTGCCATAGGCAAAGAAACGCAACGTGTACATATATTTTTATAATATGGTAGTAGCAAACGAGCATGCAGGCCATCTAATTGACCATTGCCGCGTATGGTCTCCTGTAATCAACCCCAGATAAGATTAAATCTTACCTGAGGATAGTCATAAATGCTTTACTGCCCCTGAGAACTAAGTTGGAATGCCTCGGATCTCTCCCTTACCACACTCTTCGGACCAGAACACAACAATGCTTGTGCATTGCTGGTATTAGGCAGATATTCGTGTAGCTTTTTTATAGCATAGTTAGTAACATTAGTATTAGTAGTAGTTAGTATAGTATAGCTTCCGGACTCCATCCATAACGAGCTCTACAACTTTTTGAAATACTTCATTTAACGTTTGCGGCAAAAACGTAACTATACGTTTTTACTGAAACCGGAGTTCTCATGCATCTTAACCATTTAATAATGTAAGTTATATTTTGAAAAGATAAAAGATACACTTTATAGTAAGATAGAGGAAAGGAAAAGATACAGGTTTCCAGGGAACTACATTTGGATGTGCGCCAGCTGTGTAATTGCAAGGAACAAACCCGACGCTTGCTACACATATACAAAATGATGAATTTGCGTAATAACACTTTGTTTAAACAATTTTTCAAAATGTAAATTGGAAAATTAAATAAAATAATAGGTCCTAACTGGGCTAGGTAGTAAAATCTATTAACATTAGCATAATGAAGTCAATTTCGGCTTCTCACGTATGGTTCTAGAATTCAAGTCCCAGGCAAGGAATTCTGATTTGCGTGAACTAGAAATTAAATATCTCATGGTTTAATGGCAAAGGATAACCTCGTGAGGGAATGTTCGTTTGATACTTAGCTAAAAAGATTACAAATGTCATTAAATTCTAACAATCCGCAAAGTATTATGCGTATATTCATTCGTATGAGAGAAAATCGGAGTCTAACAGAGGAACGATCATGGGTTGATAATAAAGGTCACAATATGGAGAATTAAAAATATGTAGAAGTTCGGCGAATTATTTGAAAGACTCAAATTACTAATAATTGTACAATTCCTACTAAGAGTAACTGTTCATGTGCTACGTTGTGTATTAGTTTTATTAACTATCACAACCAACCGAATTTCACTTAGTCAACATAGTTTGTCTTCTAATTTCAGGATATTCCCGTTCTCAGTACGACAGTAAATTAACAATGATAATGATAACAATAGGGATGATAATAATGGTGACATTGATGGAGACGAAGGCATAAGTTTCCAGTAGAGATACGTTGAGGAGCAATCGATTAGCCCCTAACACTATGGAACAACGCCAAGTATCATTTCATTGCATTGTGGGTCGCAATTGCATTGTTGTGACACCGTTTGGCCACAATGTTGTTAGTATTTGATGTCAATTCAAACTAAAACTGCAAACTATATACGTTATCATCGTAAGAAATTGAAGGAAACTAACCACGATATAAGAGTAATAATGGCAATAAAACTACACTAAGGTACATATTAAAGGTAGAGTACTGTAGTTTGTACTCGAGTGTCACTACTGCTACACTTATTTCTTTCCAATAATAGCAGTGTGAAGCGTTGCTATGATCAGGTTTGAACTCTGTGGTAAGGATGATTTGAGTCCTTTATATGATTTTAGACTAATATTATCGCGGAACTGATACATTTTAATATGTTATGGGTACTCACGATGTGTGGTTTTTGAATTTCTTTTTGCCGATATTTCGACTCAAGACCACGATGCAACTCATGGATCGTGGTCACAGTGAAAACCAGTTTTCGTCACGATCCATGCAATTGAATCCTTTAGCCAACCTTCCCCTTGGATTTGACAGTGAATTATGATATATTAGATTATTTCTACGGCTCTGGCTGCTTCGGTCACGTTTATCACGGAAATGAGTATCCCATGTATTAAACCAGGTCATAAGACTAATAAACACACATACATCACAAACTTTCACATTTATAATATTAGTAAGATTAGTGCTAATATCCTGTGGCCTTCGATTTACAATTAAATTTTTACAAAGTCACGGCGCTTCCAATCGATTGTCCACAGACACAGTTGGAGGCGTGCCAAGTATTACTGCGCGTCTAGGCAAGGGTTATGTGCGCTGATTGCACGATAGCGGGATAACTGAGGAACTTTCGTGATTTAAATTAACTTATGCACATTAAGTTGTCTTATACTCGTACTCAATATCTTTTACCGGATTCGATACATAGGTAGACCGAAATTTATATGATAAATGTCACTAATTTTCATGCAAGCTGGTTTAAAATTATGTTCAGAACACACCAGGACGGTACCGCCGCCGTATGTATGAATATATATAAGGTTCAGCAGTTCTTGCGTTTTGGTGAAATATTGTGGTTGCCCGCTCACTTATATGTGAGGTGACTATCTTAGTTTTTAGAAGTAACAACGTCTCTTTGATTGTCACTTCTGCTTCTTGAAGTTGCTTAGAGATGTTCATAGGCAGCAGTGACCACTTACCATCTGGTGTTCAAGCTTGTTTCCTACGTCAATCTTATGAAGAGTGTGCAGTCGCAATTTTAAAATAAGCTCAGACTCCTGACAGCCCTAAATGCTAGGAGAAAATATCCTTTTACTCCTAGATTTAATAATATCTCTCAAGAAGTTATAACATATTGCTATATCCTGCAGCTGAAACCAACTACGAACCAAATCAGTCAATAATCTATGTAGGTTATTTTTAGGTTTTGTGGTTGCATTCCATCTGTCAAATGGACGTATCAATCACCAGGCTAATAGTGTGTGAAATTTTAAATAAAGTAACCTCAGTATACAGCGCTTCCAATCGATGGTCCACAGACACAGTTGGAGTCGAGCCAAGTATTACTGTGCGTTCTGGGCAAGCGTTATGTGCGATTGCACGTAAGCGGGATAACTGACGAACTTTTGAATCTCACTATAATTTTGTTGTTTGAATTTTACATTAACTTATGCACATTAAAGTGATTTATAGTATCTAGATATCCTGGCAATGATCTGCGGGCAAGGCCATGTAATAATCTATGTCTTCGACAAACAGTAGTCTATAAAACAATAGGGCCAAGTTTTTATTTGCCAGTATTAAGAAAAAGGCGTTATTTATTTATTAAAAGGTTGCGAACATTCTATACACTATTCAATTTTAAAATTAAGTATAGTATAAAGTGCTAGGATGATTAAAGGCAACGACAACATGAAAATAAGACATCATATTACATAAAAATAAATAGCTTAAATTTAAATTGTTAAATTAAAGTGATTATGAAAAACTTCAAATAAGAAGGTCTTTCCAGTTATTTTTGCCAAGGATGTGGTAATAGTTAGAAGAATTCAGTTATAAAACTAGTGTCTCTTGTCGTCATATTATCTGCTACAGTAAAACGTTAATTAAATGGTTGAAATACTATTCTGCAGTGGGCATAGATTCAATATTCGTTTTATGTTGTAGTAATAGTAAACGAGAAGTTATTATGGAAACAAAAGTCCCGACTGCTAAACTTGAAATGAGCAGTCGGTTTTTTGTTCTAATACATATATTTATTTTACAGCTTTTATGACTGAGTTTTCGTTAAAATAGCTACATAAAAGTAGCGTACGTATGTATATATATACATAGAATAAACACTTTGAAACGCTTTCTACACTCGTACCCGCGTACTAGGATTTTCTCCTGTGTCATGGCTAGCCAGGGTAGCCATGACACAGGAGAAAATCCAAACACAAAAGACTATGTCCAGACACAAGACGAATACATAAACACCCAGATCCAGGACAGAAATCTTAACTCATCATACAGAAGTCTGGCCGGGGATCAAACCCGCGACCCATTGCGTGTCAAACCGGTATGGTGACCGCTCCACCACATGGGTCATCAATGAATTGGTTGACTTACTAGCATTAATATTGTAATAATAAAAAAAATCATGCATCATCAATTTTCCCCTTTGTACTATTCACGGGCGCCATTTTTTTTCATATATATAGCCTATGTATAGTCTTTAAGCTAAGATGTTTCCTTTGATATTTTATATGTCAAGCTATTTAGGCTGTAGCGAGTGCCAAACAAAATGGGCATGTATACTCGTATATACTGAAATACGTAAAGATTACCGTCCTTCTGATGCAGTCGGCTAAAAACGTAGATCTGATTGGAGTGAAAAAATTAAAATAATGTTAACATTTTCAATACAAGTTCAATGAGTGTGATATTTTTCGTATTTCATGGATAACACGATTAATATAATCTTATCCTGGGAATTAATGAAGTATATAATCGATTACAGGAGCCAGTGAACAAGCCTCGGGGGAGACAAGTATAAATACAGGCAATAGAGCAAAGAATCGTGAACATTTTTCCCTTAATTGGAAAAGCTATTTCTATAATCATACAATTAGTTGTAAGAAAATATGTTGGCCACAAATATGTTACTTATATTTTTTAAGAAACATATTCTACTATAAGAATTAAGGACTAAAAATAATGACCTTGAAATCACATCATACCAAAACTACTAAATTTTATTTAAGTAGTCGAATACATATTAACTATGTATACGCATTCCATATTTTATGGATATAATATTCAGTTTGTGTTTCATTAAAGTACATCCAATGTATCAAAATATATTATATTTTGAAGTTATAAAAAATGCAAACATGAGTGAAACCGAGGAACATAGCTAGAATTAAAAAAACAGAAACATTGTTCGAGGCATAACGTGATACATTATATACATGTTATACCACATAAACCCATTGTAAATTTAATTATGGCCTATTTTACATCATTTGCATAATATATTTAAATAAAAAAGTTTAAACATACGTAAACATTAGTTGTATTTGCCATTTACAGAACTTAATTAGTGACTGACATATGAGGTACATGTTATATGGTATGAATTTCTCACTTAACCCTCAAAGTGCCAGAGCATCTGTGTACTAAATGATTAATATGTCAATTAATCACAACAATTCACAACATGCTATGAAGTAAACAAAGGTAGTTGTAAGATCAAACTCTCATAAAAGTATTATAAATGTAAAATTATGATTTAAAGTTTTAAAAAAGCCACAATAGAATGAATTATCAAAAAGTCAAAATGTGTATTGTGTGAATTACATTCTTACACCAACAGAACTCTTGATCTTCAAATGGCTAAACAAACTTCATCAAATAAAATAACGAAAATGTATGCAGCCTTAAATTAAAGATGCATTTATTCATTGAATCCGACTGTAACGCTTACAAAGAGTCAGAAATAGATTCAAACAGAAAACAATGTTAAACGCCTTATAAAACATATTTTCCATCATTAGTAAAAGAATAAGTATTTTCCACTACCGATACAAGACGAATGCATTTGCGCTACTACTATTGTCTACGAGGAAGTATTAAGGTAAGGTATACATCGCATCCAGACATACTAAATAGAGTATAGCAGGCCAATAATTACGCTCCTGTTTCTGGATATCCAATTCTTCCTTTATATTGCCCCAACATCCCCGAAATTCAGGTAATTGCCTCAATTTGCGCTCAGTCGGGCGCCGACAGCCGTTAGTGTCAGATGTTGAATAATGTTCGGGAATTCATTCCCTATGGTAATATTTATAAGGTCGGCAGTAAAGCTGCTATGTAGGTCGCTCCTGCTGGGTTTTTTGTACTTAGGTATTTTCGCGTACTAAGAGTATTACAGGGAAGTTTCGTTTATTTATCGACTCTAAAACTGGCATATGGATCGTAAAGAAATTATACAGATTATAAAGAAAGTTAATTGTGAAATTTGATACTTTTCCATATAAAAACTTTTTGTTACAATTAATCAAATTAAGTGTACGTGGCTTCTTGAAGATATTTATTATTTATAATCTAGTTAGCCTTATTTCCTCTGCGACACATGTCCAATGGTTTTTGAATAGCGATGCACACACGTAAAGGGGCTTTATAACTTTATAGTACCGTTAGACCTATCCATACAATGTTGTAACGAACGAATCAATAAGCTACTAAAAGTATTTCTTAGCTTTCGATTTTTTATTTACAACAGTGATTTTGCAACAACTGCAGAGTAGCTTAAGACATGTACTAGTAGCTACTTTAATAGGTTGGAAAAATGTGTGAACAGTGGTTAATGTAGTGCACAGCGCTTAGATAGAAGCGCTGTGTTGGCACGCGTCCAGCTGTAGAGACCTTGACGTTACTTTAATAATAAATACTCTCCTGTATCTTATCCAGTACCTTAAAGTAAAATGTAGGAAAGTAATTACTCATTTAAGAAATCCTGATGAGTTTTCATTCAAATTTAATTAGTTATATGTATATTATATATATTATGACAAGTACAATGTCACTGAGTTAATTATGTAGAAAATTCGTTTTTCGATGCCCGAAACTTCTAATGTATGTAGTACTAAGATTATCGCCTTTGCTTATTGTGATGAAAGCTTAGAAATCGCTCCGTGGATAATAATAATTTAGATATCTATTCTCTATTAATTTCGTCCTGTTCTTTACATATAAAATATATTCATATCAGGAAAATCTTATATAAAAAGGGAATTTAAAAAGATGTTTGCTCTACTAAAAGTTAAGTATATTGATCTACATAGCAATAATGTTTGTTCTCAGTTTATAACTGTACTCGCTTTGAGAAACTAGGTAGCTGTAGGCTTAGTAACACTTCTCAACAATGTTTCCTGCCTGAGTGAATGTTTGGCCAAATTCCAAATATGTTTAATCTGTAGATGGACTTAATCGCGAACTATTTCTGAGGAAATGAAGCATGGAGTTCATCTTTTATTAAATTCTGATAATATACGACATATTTTTGTAGTTTCTCTATCATAGTCATCATTGACCATTACTGATTTTTGATAGGAAAACTTAGCCAATAGCTCATGTTTGTCAAATACAAATTATAAAACTTTTTGAAAGTTCGAACCTCTTGTAGTTTGACTGTGTATCACTACGTGACAGTTTTTTAAAGTAGCAATGCAGGAGCCTGTAGTCCACCTGATGTTAAGTGGTTGCTGCCGTCCATGGAACTCTGTTAGCAAGTTCATGTAAATTGGGATTATATCTGTAGAAAATCACAGATAAGTTGCTGCTCACGAGAGCTATATAGTTACTCCATATAAACGTGAGCCGGCAATTAAACCCTTGCACCAAAATGCAAGAACTGTTTCACGCTAGAAAAAGGTAAAGTGATGGTAACTCCTCGTTCGAACCATACTGAGATATTAAATCTAAAATCTTTAAGGGTAGCTACGTGGAGCTATAATTTTGAGAAATCCCGGACTACAATATTAAACTCTATATTTTCACGCTTCACTGCAAAAACAACCTGATGTGTCAATAGAATCTTTGACCGGCAATATTCAGGTCACTGCGATGACTAGAGCTTTCATGACGTCATATCCGTGTAGAAATAGAGCAGAAAATTATTTGAATCTATGCCTGACCCAATACATTTCTTTTTCTAAAAATCTATCATCATCTGTGCATTGAGTATTTACACCTATTTTTATTTAGTATCAACAGTGTCTTGATCTAAGAAGTGTAGTGCGGGAGACATACGTATCCGAAGCATTCCAACTTAGTCGTCATGTATGTACCTAAAGCAGGTAGAACTCTGATCTAAATGGGCGATAGTTGCCAGTTACTATCGGCTCGACTCACATTTAAAAAAAATATTTAAAAATTACGTTATTAAATTCTATATTCTTATCTATTTAAACCTTAAAGCGAGTATCTACTCCTCGTTTCCATTTACAAAGACAGACATCGATTCTATTCAATAAAAAGTACAAGATACAAATTCTTCTAAGAAATCCGAACTGTAGATACGTTTACGTCCAAATAGGATCAAACGACAATACAATTTCACTGGCAGAAAGGAAAGGTCGACTATTTTAATAAAAGCCTTCTATGAGGAAATTGACGAAAATATGACTCGCGGCAAGAAATCCACTTATTACCGCTTTATTGAATTTCGTGACATTTCACCTTGCGGAGAAAACTCCGAGAAAGAATTTCTCTTGCCGTGGAGAGGTTATATTTTTATGACATTATATTTGCTCTATATACCACGAAATTATAAGAGGCGTAATATACCAGTAGAAACGAGATTGTGCTAACATCTATTACCTATTTCTCTATTAGTTTTGTAATGATGAACTCTTGGTAGGAACGTTCAGTAAATTTTTCCAATAATCAACGAAAAAATCTAATTTCTTTAAATTCATTGTACATTCTTCTAAGTATTTCTAAGTAGAGCTACAAGAAAAGATCCTTAATTATGCGACACATTTTCTTAATTCCACTTCTTTGTCGCGAACATCCGCCGACTACGTTGTGTCAATTTTTAAGTAAATAAATATACCGAGGGATAAAAAGCGACAACGTTCTCCGTTATAGGAAGCGCCGCCTCAGAGTTATCGCCTTGAAAAAGTTTAATCGACCCTAAAGTAATATTCTTTGTTTGAGAAAAACCGCTTTGGCATCTCGCGAAGCCTCGACAAGGCGATCCGCTTTCGTTTAATAAAGGTCTGCGCATATCTACGATGACCATTTTTATATTGTTGGTTAAACAAAAATATCTCAATGATATGTTTTTTTTGATATCTTCTATATGCGAGCCGTAAAATTAAAGCCGTATGTTTGACTGTAAACAGTCAAACATACGGCTTTAATTTTTCGAAAACATGTTGAAATTAAGATAATATAGTCAACTTCATTATACATCATTCATTCATCACATGCGTTTTTGAATTCTATCAATCTAAACCAGCTTGGTAGAATAAGTCTTTTTATTCTGAGACCTAAACGTAACGAATGAACAGGCGAAAATGCGACACAGTATTCTTTTGATAACGTAATATCTAGTATATGATTAAACTTTTGCAAAATAACAATCTAAAATCAATAAAACCAATTCGTAAAGTAAAAACAAGAAACCAAAGTTGTCGCTTTGTGAACAAACCCTAAGAAACACTTTTGTTCGTCCAAATTTATCATTATATCAAAGGGATACTTTCTAATATTATACTTTATTTATTTAAGGAACCCCAGTGGAAGTTATCGCTTTTGTAGATTATACTACCATTTCGTTAATTAAAGTTTTCGTTTCATTCCATTAATTTATTCCCTTTTTGTTTTTGTAACGGCTTCTATGCTTTAATTCAAAGTTCAAGGGTCGTATTAAAGCGAAGACCTTTGTTTCTGTATTTGTTGTTTTGGACTAATTATTCTTGCTTTTCCCTGCAATGTTTTCTCTCAGCGGCAAGTTTATTGTCTCGAATCTGATTGTTTACTTTCGATGGAATCCAGTTAAGCAGATTGTTGTATGAGTTTAGTGATTTATTATCGTCCAGACATGGATTGGATGGACAGGATTTTCGCTTTGATTTATCCATATGTTGTATAAATATAAAAATATTCATGCTTAGCTTTATGGCACTCGTTGGTGATTTTCAGAGGTGTTTAAGGTTATCCTGTTGTGATTATACATTATATAAACTAAGTAAAAATGTTTGTATTGACGTTAATGATGACAAATTTTATTTGTATATCAAGTAAAGCAACACCAGTGGAATACATTTCAATACCGACGGTTTAAGTGGTAAATCAAATACACTTACACGAGGCATTCCGAAGTCTTTGAGGGTAACAACATAAATGTAACTGAGTACAGATAAGAAACTTAACCTATATTGGATGAAATGAACAGATTTTCATTCCAGAGGACAAAATAACATTAGTATACACGACTAACCACGAATCCTTCGTTTTAGAATTTGTTAATACTAGGCGTGCTACGCAGATTCATCCGCTACTAAATAAGTAAAAAAAAAACAAACAAACGTGATGTTATATAGCCTATAGCCTTCCTCAATAAATGGACTATTCAATACAAAAAGAATTTTTCAACTCGACCCAGTAGTTCCTAAGATTAGCCCGTTCAACCAAACAAACTCTACTGCTTTATAATATTATAGTATAGACATAGATTTGGCAATTTTTATTCCCTTTCTTATTGTTTAGATCTACTCGTATACAAAACTATCAAATGTAACCCAATTAATTTATTAAGATGAATAACATTACAACCTTAATTTACGAGCAAGCAGAGGTCCTAAAAAGTTTTCCTCTATTTTCTCTAGAAATGCGATTTATTTGTTTACGCCTCCATAACGACGAAAGTAGGACGAACTTTACTAAACTAGCAAACTCCTTAAGATTATCCAATTAAAACAAGACTTGAGTATTAATGGACTTAACACTTCTGCTTCGTTTACTTTGGACGCTACTTACTTAATAGCATTTGGAAAGTGTAACCCAGTAAAAATATTAGGTACTTTATATACAAATTAGAGTGAAAGGTAGTACGTACTAATCTTTGTAGTTTGATTGTGGAAGTGGCACCGTTAGACCAATTTAACCTTATGTTGGAAAAGTTTGAATGGAACATGAACGCTACACGTAATTGTATCAAAAAAAAACCAAATAACACCGACTTCCATGCCACAGAAAAGTAAAAAATAATTCAAATATGTTGGTTTAGTAAATAGACAGTACATAGTACATAGTCCCAAAGTCGGCGCTCAACATACTCCACTAGATCACGATGACAAAACTATGTGAAACTATGTATGTACTATTATAAGAAATCGTGTTTTTCTTATAAAAAACTTTGTCCTGCAAATCCTGCAAATTTTAGTTTTAGCAGTCGAGTTTTATGTTTCCATAGTATTTTTTTTATTATTTATTATGAATTAATCATAAATGCTATGGATTAATCATAGTCGCTCTCACGTTCAATTTGCTACAACGGATGAGGCTTAATGTGCTGAGTATAATTTATTATAGTCCTATTCTGTATAAATCATGATTGCAATAAAAGTATTTAATCCTTGTGTTTCATATCTACTGAATATGCTTGTTGTTTTACTTTCCACTTCAGTGAAGACTTGTGTGTTTCTAGAGATGTATTACAAATATCCATTAGCAGCTGTATGAGTATGTATCTTACCATATTCGTTTGTATACAGTAATATATAAAAAAACATAATGAGTAGATTATAAATGGATATTTCTTGTTTTTGTCTTGATAGTTTTTAAACTTTATTTGGTGCTCATATTTGCCGGTGGTAGAACTCTTTGTGGTTCGATTTCGGAAGCACTACCGCCACACCTATTTTTGACTTATAACAGCTTCCGAGGCTTTCCATCTTAGTCCTTGGAGGTAGCAACGCATCTGTGGCTAATCTTAGGTGAGACTTTAATCTTACGTAGGGTTGATTACAGATGTCCATGTGCGGCAGAAGCTACTTACTATCAGATGGGCTGCATGCTCGTTTGCTACTGCCATACTATAAAAAATACGTACCAATCCCATTATAAAATACACGTAATTAGAATCATCTACGAAAAACCACTACAAGACCCAAAAAAATAATGAGTATTATTTAAATTTCATTATCACAACCATGAATCACACCGTTTTTTTTTAATTTGCATAAATTTGATTTTATTCTGTTTTGGAGCAATAACGATCCGTTTTATTTAGGTGAGCGAGTTCCTTAACACCTGTTATTTCTTTGTACGATATACACAGAATGAT
>DWLI01001592.1:0-15089 GCA_018249915.1 Cecropterus dorantes dorantes | reverse complement strand
CTATCTGCGAGAATGTAGATTTTTGAAAGGAATAGCGGATGATTTTAATTCATTTCTAATACTGATAAAATTTAACGTGTGTTTTATGACAATTGGAAGCAACAACATAATACTAAACATCTGAAGCACGTTAGGGCGTTTAAACTAAGTTAAGCGTTTAAGGCTTCTCTATTCGATTGCCTGCCATTATGCTAGTGTTATGGTGTTTTAGTTTGCAGTGAGGCTAGGGTTGAGATGATATACGAAGTGTTCCAACCTATTTCTCAGGTAGAAACGGATCTGGCTCAACTTATTGGTATAGAGGACTTCCATTCTATCTCGGATAGATTACATTACCGGGAAAGTACCACTGCCACCTATATCTAGTGTGAAGCAGCTCTTAGGTTTTCTTGAAAAGGCATGGTTGCCAGCTCGCTTCCATATGTCCCGACCAGCCTGGAAATCAGTATCGGACTTCAGATAAATCCCTATTGTATGTGAAATTGCTCACAGATGTCTATAGACGACAGTGACTTCCTACCATCAAGTGGACTACATATTCCTTAGCTCCATATAGCTTATAAATAAAAATCCTCATTTAAATAAAAATCTTCCTGTAAAATGGACAAAGAGATATACGGGTGAGAGAAAGTGGCATTTAAGCTTATCTTCCTGTTTATCTTCCAGGTACGACATCGAAAGTGACTGCAGAGGACCTCCATTATGGTGACAAATCCTGCATGTTCAACGCCACCCACCTTACCCTGAGCCAGCTGCCTGTGATCTGCGAAAAGGTCAACTCCAGTGAAATGTATGTACCCTCTAAAAATCCTATTTTACGTCTCCATTTTATTTTTGTTGTGGAACTAACGTTTGCTTTACTTTAGGTTTGTTATATTCATGCTTGCGTGTACTCGTATGTACATTTAAGGATTATACAAAATAAAAAAAAATCAATAATACGTTGAATGTATGTATGTATGTATGAGCGTTTCTCGATACCAGTAATGCCCTCTAAATTTCAACTGTTCTTGTAAGATATTCACCCTAATCTTACTCTAATTGATAATATTAGTATATACTCTTTCATGCAAAACCTGCTTGTCGGATTTGGCTGAAATTTGCACACGCATATAACCGGGATTAACTCAGAATACTTACTACCGTGGAAAGCGTGGCGAAGTGGCATAACCACGGGAATAGCCTAGTAACATATGTTCTTACAAAAATCCATATGATAAACGTCTTAAAAATATGTTGTAAATTCTATAATGAACCCATGTAAATGCAAATGTTTACGCGTATGTGTGTCAATAAACAGGAAATACCATACAAGTTACATAATAAACATTATGCTACAAAACTATTTCGTAAGATACATGGTAACTAATTGTATTAATTTAAATATAGTAATCAATCGAAACTTGGAACCGGTTTTGTTTCCTGATTATGTTTCATTTGTCTTGCAGTAAATTAATTGCGGATATTTCAGACCTTTTTATTAAAAAAGTTAAGTTGTTTATAATAAAACATAGCAAAAAAATAACATATGTAGTAAACATGTAGGCGCGTGTTTAAAGTGTGTTAGATATATATACGAATAGATATTACACGACTGCGTCAGCCGGAGGGTAATCTTTTTCGAGTGTAGTGGCACGCGCTACAGCCCAAACGGCTTGACGGATTGTGACGTATGACATATCATTAGAATCATCTCAGTTTGGAGAGTGACATAGGCTGTATAAGTAACACAGGAAGAAAATCTTAGTGTAGGGCTATGAGTGTAGAAAACAGTTTTTTTAATCAGTGGTCTTAGATTTGAACACGCCACTCGCCGAAGGATGAAGTTCCATCCACACCAACTGGGCTCGTGGCGGTCCTCCACGGTTCGGTTTGCACGCTCTTTTTTGCCGCGGACGTACAAGTTGTGGAACGAACTTCCTCCTGAGGTATTCCCGGAGCGCTATTACATGGGGTTCAAAAAAAATGTGTGAAAAGAGCTCTCCTTCAAAGCCGGCGATGCATTGGCGACTCCTAGTGTTGCAAATGTCCAAAGGCGACGGTGATTGCTTTCCATCAGGTAGTCCGTATGCCTTATCGTAAGGTTTGAATATAAAAAAAAGAACTACGGATCCTCGATTGAGTTTTGAGCATTTGGCTATCACAGATGCGTTGCTATAACTATAATGTTACGCTATTCAGTTTAAAAGTTAAAACTTCAGCAGAACGTAGCTCCTCTAATTAAAACCAATGAGTCGTTGGCTACATCTTGATTGTAAATTTAGATTGATGGTGGTTCATTTATTAACTGCGTGTTGGTTTTTATTAGTCTAATTTGGTTCTATGAATAACGTTATGGGAATTGTTCTTTTGCGGAAAAATGCATGTGTGAATCTTTGAGGACCCGCGTGATGGACCGGTCCCAATAGTTTGACACGAAATGGGTTCCGGGTTCGATCCCCAGCCAAATAGGTATCTGAATGATTAGATTAGATATCTTTTGTAGGTTTAAGTAGGTTCCGGTTTGTAGGTTCCGAATGCACCCTCGACAAAGCAGAAAACCCTTGTATAGTGTGAGTGTGATGAGTCTAAAAAGCCATATTATTATTAAGAGTAATTGTTATGAATTATATAAAAACTCACCTTATGTAGGCTATCAATAAAATATGTTTAATTTATTCAAGTGTAACCAAATCCTATACCTAAAATCTAATCGTATATCTATACTAATATATAAAAATGAGATGGTGTGTGTATGTGTGTCTGTATGTTATTCAATCACGCAACAACCATTGGTCCGATTTACATGAAATTTTGCATGGATGTGGCTTATTTAATTGGTCGATTTATAGGCTACTTGTGATTTCGATATATTCTATGTAAGTAATTCATATATTTCAGTAAGAGACCGATAGTCGAAATCAAATACTCACAAGAAATATATTATGTTACACATTAACGTGGGTAAACTCGTCCCACGCTAAAAAATATGTGTTACATCAGCGCACGCAACTTTATACTTAGATTTGTTTTCAACACATCAAAAGAAGTAAAGCACCAAAAAAGGCATTGCCATTAGGCTAGCAACAATTGTCGTTGCGTTGGTGCAAAATTCACAAATTAATGAGCAAAAAATTATTTACCAATTCTCACGTCTTAAAAAATGGTGATAAAAAATAAAATCGTTGTTATTTAGCAGATATTAAACAAAATTTATTCTTGCACAATTATGTCACCTTAGAGCTTAGTCACGTAAATATGACTCGACTTTTAGTTAGGCCTAGTGCATATATCAATTTTAAAGGTGGTAGAAGCCTTTGTTGTTCGATTCCAGAAGCACCACCGCCACACCTATTTCTTCCTAACAACGACAGTGTGAAGTGGTCAGAAAGATGTGGTCAATGAGACATACTTATGCGAGGCATTCCAACTTAGTCTTCATGGGGGCAGTGGCCATTTACCATCTGGTGGACTGCAAGCTCGTTTACTATTTATTTATTACTTTACTACTTAAATTAAATAAGTATATACAGTGAGTATATGTAGTAAATATTGATCGAGTTGTATGCTTGTACTATTCCCTGATGATCAAACCGTTTAGTCGACGTTAAGGCGCATAAATAAATCTACTCGTTATTGATTTATATATTAGTTTAATAGTTTAGCATATTGATGGGTCATTAAAGAATAGTCACGCTTGCTACACTCATAGCCCTGCACTAGGATTTCCTCCTGTGTCGCGGGTGCCATGGACACACAAGGACGAATACACAAACACCCAGACCCAGAACGGAAATCTAAATTCATCATTCAGGTGTCTGTCGGCCGGGAATCGAGCTCGGAACCCACTGCGCGGCAGACCGGTATGGTGACCGCTCCGCCACGTAGGTCGTCACAGTCGCGGATTAATTGCTTAGTCAACATTCTCTCACCAGGTCTAGTTAATCAGAGTAAAGAGTAGGAATTGTGTGTTAATCCAGGTTGTAAACTGTGTATGCGCCAAATTCTATCCAAATCCCAATGTCCCAAACCCGAATGTTTTGAAATAAGAACAAACTATTTATTCTGACAAATATTCGCATTTATACAAGTATATTGTCGTGACTCCGCCCGCTTCGGTCGCAATTACCACGGTAAATATAATATTATTAATGTAAATTCAGGTTATAAACTGTGCGTCAGATTTCATCTAAATCTAAGCAGCAGTTTTTGTGTGAAAGAGCAAAAATCTATCAATTGTAATGAACCCTTAAAGTATGAGTAAGATTAGTAAATTTAAAAAAGCAAGATTAGTAAAAAACATATTAAGGATTAATATCAGTAAGATAGGAAGGAGTAATATAAGATGTGATAAAGTAAGATAAGCAAAATAGTAAGAAGTAAATAAGATATTAAAAAGTAAGATAATAAGAAGAAAGATATGATATTAAGAAGTAAGATGCGTATTAAGAAGTTGGTAAGAGATTAAGAAATAAGATAAAATATTAAGTAGAAGATTTAGTTAGAAGTAAGACAAGATATTAAGAAGTAAAATTTGTAAACACGATAATAGGTTTATTCGTTCGTGTCCTCAGACCTATGTTCGCCCTACCAATACACTTTACCAGTGGCAAATAGCCTTGAAGGTACACGTGGCCAACAGTATGACAGTAACTGGGATGAATCATGATAAACGTTTTTTATATAGTTTATACTATAATTAAAATCAATATTCTGATAGGCCTTGGTTTACATGAGGTCATATAGTATATTTATAAATAAAAACTAATAATGGTCTGGGTCTATGAAAGTAGGAAGCGTCATACTCTTATAGACCAGGCCTTTTCTTGTGTCGGGGTTATAGACACACACAAAGACGAATTCACAAAAATCCAGACAAGAACAGATTATCAAATCATCACATAGGTAGGTAGCGTATTAAATCCAGAAACTACTACGTGACAGACTGCTGACCACGCGGGTCTTCAATCATTCAGTAGTTCGTTTTCTTAACAGTTTCTTTCTTCTTTCATGCGCATAGTACTATGATCCACATGAAGACTACAATGTACCCGTCATTACAGCATCCTAGAACTGAGATTGGATATGGTACTACGCCACAAATGTTATTAAAAATGGAGCTAGGAGAAAAAAATAGCATTTGCCTTGTATGCAAGAGCGTACAATTCTTTAATTAAGTAGCAAACGTGCGTATAGTCCTGATCATAAGTGATCACAGCCGCCCATGAACACCTGTATCCAACTTAATATAGGACAGTAGTTCTATCTGTATTCAATCAGATAGTTTGCTCCTCCTGAAGACTGTATAAGTAAGCCGGCAACCACACCCGTTCGAAACGGAAAATAGTTATGACGGTGGTACCTTCGCGGCCAATCCTAGTTCTACCATCTGATATTTTTTTGTTTATAGTATGGAAGTAGCAAACAAGCATGCAGCCTTGATGGTAATTGGTTGCTGCCGCTCATGGACATCTGTACTGTAATCAGTGCGAGGTAAGGTTAAAATCTCACCCAAGGTTAGCCACAGAGACGTTCCTACCCTTAAGGACTAAGATGGAATGACTCGAAAAAGTATATTTCCGTTACCACACCACAACAACACAGCAGCGCATACCACTGCTGTTATTAGGCAGAAACAGGTGTGGCGGTGCCTCCGGAATTGAACCACATAGAGTTCTACCACCTTAATTTTTTCTGATATCCCTGCTAACACACTTGTGAACAATAAAGAACATAAGCCTATCTACTTACGTGACACGTGTATATAGATCATTATAAGTTATAATAATCAAGGATAAAATCGTTTAAAATGAAGGTCGTTTATTGCTTAACGCCCTTCAATGATAATAAAACTCTTAATTGATTTGATTGCGCACAAGTCATTTTATCCTAGATATAAAGCTTAGACGCAATAAACTATAGCTTCAGTTGTGTTTCAAGACTATTTTTATACTTCAATAAAAATATTAATCTTTAATAAGGTCTTATAAAATACTTAAGCGCAATTCTTTTTAGAGTTATTTCATGAATTACGTCATTTTCATTTAATTCAGCGTTTCTCAAAGTAAGGTTAAGGTTTTCTCACTATATTATAATATTTTATGCCGCCAGTGTTTTGGGAACCATGCCTCACACGGCTGTTCTAGACATTTTTTTTATTTATTATCACAATTATTATTCTTTTGTATATATATGTTTTTCTTTTATGTATCTCTTCCACCTTTAAAAAAATAAATATTGTTATATGTACTATATTTCAATTAATTTTATAGTGTCGTGAAGAAATTTTATCTCCTTGAGAATTTGCCCGGGCAAAGAAAGGTCTTCGAGACTCCAATACCTTATCCCCGCATAATACCTTATACCGCTGATCGGGGGTAGTATATGAGAGACGAGGGGAGGTAAGAATACTCATGCCATGTACCCCTGAGGGTACAACAGTTAATCGTAAAGGATTAACGATACAATTTATGCAATGGGAGCTTTTTAGCTGACAAATACTCGCGAGACAGAATCAAAGCAAAATTGATCAAAGAATCGTCTTAATTTACGACCACAAAAAATCCCTCCCACGATACAGTATCTGTCGGGTTTTTTTATCATACTGAAATCAACAGACAAACAATAGCTTTATATGTATGTAATAATAAAGTATGCTTATTGCTGTACCAATCAGTCTAATCAAGTAATCACGTTTAACATAAATCAGAATAGCATAAAAACTGCAAATGAAGTATTTCTTGAAACGTGACATATTACAGACGTACGTAGACAAAAACAGTAAAGCTAGCTCAATTATCTAGACAATAAATCTAGATAAAAAACCTTGACAACAGGGTGCAGTTATTGCGTTATAATGGATCGATTGGTCACAATTGCCTACACGGAAGTTATGCAGTTGAATAAATCTATGCAAATTTGCATATAAGGTCACGACTTAGTGTCCATGCACACGTGCCACAACGGCGCTACATTGCTGCGACAAAAAGTTGCCCAGTAGTTGCGTGTAAAAAGCATTGCTACAGTTTTTTGTAGCTGTGGCTAGGGACATTAACTACGTAAGGTAATTTTGGGAATCTTTCAGCTTTTCGGCCCCCTTGGTAAGGTGATTTTGGAAATTTTTCGGCTTTACGGCCCCCTCGGTAAGGTTATTTTGGGAATTTTTCGGCTTTTCGACTCCCCTTGTTGTAATATTAGTGTCGCCTCCTGATCGCAAGATTGAAGATTAAGAGAGAAAGATGTACTACTTAATTAAATCCAGTTTTCTCGACGTTTAATGGCTTTTTCCAAAAAACATGATTTAATATCATATTTTTTTGGAAAAGCTATTAAACGCCGAGACTTCCCCCCTTCCGTGAGATTTGATGTTATTCGATCCTTTTCCCCCTTAATATCTACGCTTTCAACGCGTTATCACGTGAACGTGACGTCACTCGTAAGCTAGCGAGTACTGATGACAAAAAATAGCAATAATGATTTTTTGTGTAATTTTGATGTCAATGAGATGTGAATTATAATAAAGTTCTGTCTTAATAATTTATATATATATATATATTTGTACTTAAATAACATTTTGTTTACTTATTTTGGTTATCATTGTAACAAGAACTAATGAGTACAACTAATTAATATTTGCTTATTAATTTTATTATCTAGAATCAAAACAGATTAGCGAGTTTAGGTGCGAACGGTACTAGGACGAGAGCGGGGCTTAAGGAGGGGCCGGGAAGGGAAACCGCATTCCTTCCGTTCGTCTAGTTAGCTTGGTCGAGTAGTAGTTGCGTTGTAGTTAATATCGTCCCTATAGTTCATTTGGAGGCAATATGAGATTCGTATAAAAAATGCGCATTTAATACAAAACGCCCACTAACGTCGATGTCCTTATCCTATGTGGTTATGTGACATGTGAGTAGTCACTAAGTTCAGTTATGATTTTCTTCCTTCCATGTGAAACACGCAGTAGTGACGTACTTTCTAAAGACATTAGACTTTCCATCGACTTGAAAGTGTAGAGAATGTGAAATGAAAATTGAGACGTGTTAGTACATGACATACGACTCGGATATTTAATTAATGACAGACGCAATATTCTGATATATATAATTAAACATACATGTACTAGATTGTTAAGACTAGACTCACAATGAACACACTTGACACACACAACTTTTATTGACAGTTATTGTTCTCTTGATATTTCTGCAAAAGTACCAGGCGCGCATATTCATAAGAAGTAATTTGTCGACAGATGCGAATCCCTGACGCTGAACGGTACAAGATACTGCGAGTGGGGCTACAATGGACTGGGCATCGACTACCAGGTGCTCGCAGGACCTGCCTTCATGGCTGTCTTCACTGTCGTCGGAGTTATACTTGGAGTCGTGGCCGACAAGTAAGCCCAACTTGATAACATAAATTATGATTGAGTAAAAAAGGAAGTCTTAAAATGGTAAATATACCATGAAGAGAACAGTCCATTTCTCCTGTTATGGTTGATATAAAATTAGTAATTTTGTAGATGATCAAATTGCAGCTCGAATAATTGATATATGTTGAAGCTATGTAGTAAATCTGCTTTGGTTTTAGTACATAATATGGAGGATTATGGCATCCCTTCTTACCTAAGTAAAAAGCCTCTCAAAACAGATGTAGGCTTAGTATTTGAAATAGATAGCTCTTTACTTTGTTTAGTTCGAAAATTATATGTGACTAGGTGTGCTACGCGGTTTCACCCGCTACTATCTAAGAAAAAAAACAAACAGCGTGATGTTATATAGCCTATAGCCTTCCTCAATAAATGGACTAATCAATACGAAAAGATTTTTTTAATTCGAACCAGTGATTCCTGAAAATAGCCCGTTCAACCAAACAAACTCTATTGCTTTATAATATTAGTATAGATTTAAAAGATTAAGTATTGACGAAAGGAAAGGTACAAACAACTATGTTCTGAATAAAAAAACTAACGATTTTAATCTTTTCAGCATAAACAAACCTGTTAACTAATAATATAAATCCTTTTTCAGGTACAATCGAGCTCGTGTACTCTCAGTTTGTACCTTGGTCTTCGTAGTCGCTATTTTCCTCATGGGCACAGTCACTGAGTACTGGCATCTTGTGTTACTACGGATGGTCATGGCTGCTGGGGAGTCAGGATGCAATCCTCTGGCCACTGGAATCCTGACAGACCTGTTCCCTGAACACCAACGGGCTTTGGTCCTCTCGATCTTCAATTGGGGCATCTACGGAGGATACGGTATCGCTTTTCCTGTGGGAAGATACGTTCCAGATGTCAACGCTTGGGGATTGGTGAGTTTTGTTTTGTTAGTACTCTCTTTTCAACTTGATACAAATGTATAGACTTGAAGAAATTTTATAGAAGAGATCAGTTTAGATGAAAACATCGTGAGCGTTCTTTAACACAATCAAAGTTTTCAAATGTGTGTAAAATCTACCATCTGCATTTGACCAATGTATTGGACTGTGGCCTTAACCTCTTCTCAATATAAAATCAGACTTGTACCCAACAGTGCGAAATAAATGAGTTAACGACAAAGCCAGGATACACTCTTCTCTTCACTCAGGACGAACGATTCGAGTTCTTGAAATACCAAAGTGCCAAAAGGTGCTTTGACAATAAAGGGATATCTATCGTCGTTTTTTAACTTGATTCTAGCAACTATGTAACAAAAAGTCAGTGGCATTTTGGCAATAATGAATGCATGCACGACTGGTTTCATTCATAAAATAGTAGTCACGAAAAAAGGTATCATAATGAGATCCCAGTCTATATTACAAATTATCCATAACCGGTAGTCTCTGACGCATACTTTATCATGCCACTGCGAAACGGATATACCAAAATGCAGTGTTCCTCTTCTTCAAATATTTTTAACACACTAACATTCGTCTTTCTACACACTAACAACCATTTTTATTTTTATTTCATATTTATTTCTCATTTTTATTTCTAAAACTGCATATATAAACTTATATATGCAGTTTATCTGAACATAAGTTGTCACTGCCGACGTTATCAGCTGCCAGGTATTCTGTAAGGAACTTCATAAAAACAGGGGTTCTATCTGAATTCACAGATGCGTTACTCGCTAGGACTAAGATGGTCGCCTCTTATGAAATTGAACCGGCAACCAGACCTCTCCACCAAAAGACAGAAACTGCTTCACGCTATAAATATTTCTAAAATGCTGATTTTTTTCCCTGGTCACAGAGCTGGCGTCTCTGCTACTACGCTGTTGGCATTGTCGGATTAATCATCGTGGTGCTCACATTCCTCACTCTTCGGGAACCCGAGAGAACCACTATTGGTGAAGAAGGTAAAGAGTTTCACTAATTAATTTACGCGTTTGTTTGTGTCGTCATAACACATCTCGGCAATTTGAAAACTATGTATGATGATAAACAGTGCCGTAACTTTTCTGCCACCCGTGTCTGAATGTGAATTTATCGCCCTAGGAAAAAGCTTTCTATTAGTAGAAATATGATAGTCTATAAGTGAGTCACCATATAGGAGTGTATACGAAAAATCGGTATTGTATTTTAAAATGTATTAGTATCATGTATATTACATATAAATACCTTCATGCCACTCTCAATTTTACCATCTTGCATTTACTTCGCTCTCGGAAGCTATTTGGCTTAGTTTCGATCAGGCCATTATAACAAAAATAAAGAATTTCATCTACCTATTATATCAAATTTCATATTTAAGGGTGGTATGTTATATTGACATAGCAGAAATATCCGTTCTCTATAACTGTCTTCAAATAGTAAAAACCGGCGTTTGGTTTGGCGAACGCAAGCACGACGACACGAAGTTTGGTCGAGCAAGAACGAATTGAATCTGTCATCTTCAATTTGGACCTACTTTTAAACAGCGCTTTTAAAGAGCATTATTAGGTACAAAGGTGTAAAATACTATTTACTTTATATAAAAGGTTTAATCTAGGTTACCTACATTATCATGAAGGTAATCGTGCCTATTTTAATTAGCATAATTATTAATTATTCGTCGAAGAATGAGAACATGATCATAATGGGATTCAATGTTTGCCGTCACCTCTCAGCGGGTCATGATCAATAAAGTAAACAAAATATAATTAGAAGAGTTTCCTTGTACCACAATTATAAAGTAAGGTGTTTATGATTGTTTAGATATCTAAGTACAATATACTTTTGACCAAATTACACTATACTGTATATATACTTCACTATCTATACTATAGCATAATGAAGCGGAAGAGTTTGTTATCGTTTGTATGTTTGTTTAAATGCACCAATCTCTGGGTGTTGGTTGATACTGGTCAGATTTGTATAAATCTTCTTGAATATGATAGGCCATTTATTGAGAACGGCTGTAGAGTTAAATCGTATTATTTGATTTGATCCCAAAACAATAACAGATATACAATGTATACTTTATACTGTGTACATATATTAACTAGAAACGTCGTTAAAAACATTAAAACAAAATCCCGACCGCTTAAAATAAAATTTTATTCATAATGAATAATATAACTATTATAATAAAAAAAATCATAATATTTTAATCAACGCTTATGTGATTTTTTGTAAAAATAGTCAAAAGTAATCGTATATTGTCGTAATAGTAAAAAAAAATACTTACAAAACTGAGACAATTCAAGTGATATGTCATACGTCACAATCCGTCAAGCCGTTTGTGTTGTGGCACGTGCGCAAAATGGACACACATACATACAAACAAAGATACATACATATATAAATATATACATACATACGCTCGAAAAACATAACCCTCCTTCTGACTAACGCAGTCGGGTAAAAAAAGATTTTCATTAGAGCTTGTGTTTGCAATATCTTAAAAATCACGGCGATCAAGATCCGCTTACCCAAAAAAACCAGACCATTAACGAGACAAAACTCCCAATTTAATTGGCAATTTCAGCATCAAATTAAGTTATCATCGAAGTGACATTCGAGGGTAAAAAGTTTTGGCGATAAGGGTTCTTACATTATTCAGTAGGTCGAACCGTAAGGTCGAGTTGATTGCTTATTCATCCCCAACAAAGTATCTGACATCAAAAGGGATGATCCTGTAACAAATCTTCGTCTTCAGGCGTCTGCGTAATGAGGTCAAGTGGATTCCACTTGAAACACGTCTAAATTGATCCGCTGGGGCAATCTGGACCAATTTTTATTCGGAAGACCTAATACTTTCGTTGATACACAACGAAATAATCATGCAAGGATGGGCTGGATCATATCGCGTAATGGCACAAATATCACAAATAAAAATAGATTTATGGACATTAAATCTTTGACATGCTTCTATACTGATTCGCATATTGATCCGCAATTCATTCAAGCTACTTGCCTAGTTTCTTTCACAATTAAATATTCCTAATCTTACCAATATTATAAAAAAACTAAAGTTTGTTTGCCTGGATTTGTTTGTTACCCTTTACGCTGAAACTGCTAAACAGATTTGAATATAATTGGCATACATAGTGTCTTAAATTTAGCTCATAAGATTCCCTTGAATGTGGTAAATGTTTGATCGAGCGGCACCCCGGGAAGCAGCTCGTCAAGTAATAGTTAGCCCATGGATTTCATATTTTATTGTTACTCTATTTACAGTAAAACCAAATATCGATAAAACTATAATGAACATCTTGTAAATTCAATTCTTCTTCGACAGATGCTGGCAACACAAAAGGTGGTGACGCGTCTTTGGAGGCTGGCAAGAAGATGCCCCAAGTGACGATCTGGCACGTAATTGCCCAGCCGAGAGTCCTCCTTCTCTGCTTCGCTGCTTCCATCAGACATTGCGGTAAGTTCCAGATACCATGTAGGTGGTAGAGTGCTTTGTGGTTAGACGCAGGACAAACCACCGCCACAAAGACAGACCTCACCTGTCTCTGCTTAATCACAGCAGTAAAAGTAGTGTTAAACGCTGCTGTGTTATGATTTCAAGGGGGATAGTAAAATACTTATCTGAGACGTTCCAAATTAATCCTCAGGGGTAGCGACAGGTGGTCAACCTCAGGTGAGACTCGGATCTTATCTGGAGTTGGGTACAGACCAACATAGCCGGTAGAGATGACGATCTGTTGCGTTGCATGCTACTCACGTATTCTATAAAATAAACATTTTTTGGTACTTTTGAATAGTAAACCTGGGATTTAAAGGAAATGTTACCAAACTCTGCGATAGAGAAATTATTATATCCAACTCAGAGTTTGGCAACTTTTCTTTGTAAGTAAAACTCGAGAAGCTATCACGTGTAAGCAAAAAAAACTTACGTCGCTACCAACTGTACTGATGACATAAACAAAAAACACTATAATTATTATGTTGAATATTTAAATTGAATGTTATTGAAATTACAATCTAAATTCTATCAATTCCTAAAAACCTTTAATATCCATATGCAAAATGACTGCAATTTGCAATTCGTATTTGATTATCCTTGTTTAAGTTTAATAAGACATTCACTGTACATAATTTACTACTTAATAATGACATTAACAAACAGACAGCTCAATGGAATAAAGAGTAATGTTATGTTTATTGGGTAGCTCATTAAAATAATGATTGTGAAGTCAAATTATGTATAATCTGAACACGATGTTTAAGGTGACGTTTATGGACAACAATCATATTTAAATGTGATTTAATAAGCCTAAGGCTCTCAAACTGGTACAACTTTGTAACCAGGTGGTAGAACCAGCGTAGTTCGGCCGCTGATACCACTGCCACACCTATTTCTAGCGTGAAGCAGTTCTTGCGTTTCGTTGGGTGTGGTTGCCGGATCACTTATATATGAGGCGACCATCTCAGTTCTTGGAAGTAGCAACGCATCTGTGACCGATTTCAGATAGGACCCCTGTTCTAATAAAGTTGCTTACAAATGCCCATGGGTGACAATTATCGGAATCATTCGATGGACTACATGCTCGTTTGCTACTTAAATCTATTAAAATAATTACAATGCATTCTGTAATTGGTTCTGCGTACTATCATACATTCAAATACTTTAGTAAAGCAAACTTAACTGTCTTGTTGATCACAAAAGGACCTTATCATTTTTACAAATGTTAATCGTCTCCACAAAATAAGGTTTTATGTATCAATGTAGATATACGCTTTGAAAAGATACTTCCCATTGAAACGAGAAATGTCAATTCATAAATTCAAAGCATTGATTGAGCCGTAAGCATTGGTTTATCCATAAAGCTTACTATAAAATTTATGATTACATAGAAGATAAAACGTTTTAATTTAATGTTAAAGTGTATGGTAATGTATACCAACCTAACCTCTTGTTTAGTCTGATGTAAGACAAGATACTTGAGCAAAGTTTATTTTTCCTTAAAAACAAGATAGTTTTAAAAAGAGAACGAGTAAAATATATATGGGAATATGGATAAACTGATGACCAAGGAAATGGGTGTTTTAGATTGTGAGGTAATATTTCTAGGCAGTACGCTAGTCTAAGAAAAAATATAACTGTAATGTAACTGTCTTTACAACATAAGGGTTTTTAATTGACTTCAATTCCTCTTTACTTAAATTAGTAAAGAGGAATTTAAGTCAATTAAAAATCGCTCAATGATTTAGAATAACCGTGAATCCAATTCACGTTCCCGAGCTTTGCAGATAAATTTAGTCATATATCAAGGGTATTATGAGCAAATACTTACAAATCACATTATGAGCAAATAGCAAACAATTTTTGGAGGATTGAACCTGATTTGAAACCTTGTTCGAAGATAACCCATCAATACCGTACTTTCATCACCAGCTCTTAGGACATGTGTGTAGATTCCAATCCAGGCCGATTCGTGTAAAAAACGTTACAGCTCCTTGGCTCTTTAAACAAGGCATTACACTATTGTATAGTGTAACTTAGCAGTGATAAGTTTGAGCGACACGTGGGGTGAGCGGACGACGAAAAGAGAGGAGATGAGTGACAATCAGCGTAGCCATAATTATTGTAAAAAACTGGGTTACTTTTTAAATAAGTATTTTTCCAACCGACGACTTGCAAGGCCAAGACCACGGAACGGTCACCATACCGGTATGACGCGCAGTGGGTTTTGGGTTCG
>DWLI01001591.1:0-15091 GCA_018249915.1 Cecropterus dorantes dorantes | reverse complement strand
TATATATTCATCTCATTCTTTTCTCGATTTACTGAAGTTTCACTTCTATCGTGTGTGAATCGCACACACACCTTTTTGTTTTTTTTTTTTTATGTTTTTAACAATTTAACTAGTTCCTTTTCCAACTAACAGTGTCAAGTGTTGCTTCACTCCAATTACATATTTTTTTTATCTTAATCCTTAAACATTACTGGTTGTCGAGTCTCTATAAGAAAAAGGCGACCAACTCTGTCCTCGGGAGTAGCAACGGATCTGTAATCGACTTCAGATGAAACCCCTGTTCTATATAAACTTGTTTACAGACGTCCATGGGTGGCAGTGACTTCTTACCATCAGATGGACTGCATGCTCGTTTGCTACTACAAAATTACGAAAAAAAAAACTTATAACAAAAAAATTAAATACAATAATTATACAATACATCAAAAGTGGTGCAAATCACCACGCGTTCGTTTTTTAATCATTACATTAATTTAATCATGTCACGAGTAACTAAAGGTTAAAAATATTACCTCTATATGAAATTAAGTTTCATTGAGAATAAACTTTAATGTGCTGTCAGGTCTGAGTTAATCTCGTTGAAATTTTAAAGGATACACAACATTTTGTTCATTTTATGTACTCATTATATGTTGTAGCTTTTAATATTATTGAAAAGGTAATTTGATTTTGACGAATTAAATCAGAGGGGGAACCAAATAAAATGTTCTGGCCTACATAGGTAAAAGGTTATATTTTTAATTTATCTTTTGATTACCTTTACGATTTTGAAACGAAGTTGTGATCAATTTTCTTAGACACAAACCGGCATTACGCATTATTTACAAAAGAACTAATTAAAAAAATCTTGCTAAGTATTCATGTATGTTATACTAGCATATTTTTACGGCTACGCCCGCTTGAGACAAATGTACCACGATAGTGAGTCTCCTATGTATTAATTTAATTTGTTTTCTAAATTTTAGCGATATCTGACCAGTAGTTTCTGTGTGAAAGAGTAGCAAAGACACATACACTCACAGAGTTGCGCATTTATAATATTAGGAAGATAAAGAAACGTTCAAAGTTGTTTCAAAGTAATAAATTTAAACTCTGTATCTTAATCTTTTAGTCAAGTACACTTTTATAAAGTTTACAGATTTGTTCTTAAAACCACGCTCTTATTGTTATTATTGATGCACAAACAGATCGATTACATGCCAATTTCGAAATGCGCTACATAATATCACTTTGACATTTATACCTCAATGAAAAATGAATACAATTGTTATAATTTCGTATATGTAAAGGTCATTGTAATTTATTGGGAGCTTATGTCGATGATTATCATTTCTGATAGAGAACAACGTTGTTGGTCGACTTCTGTCGGCATTTTTGTTACTAATGTCCATTACTAGTTACTGCCTGCGACTTTTCGTTTGTACATAGGTACGTTGTATAAATAATAGAAAATCATTAATTTAATTAGACGTAAAGTTAAGATTTTGCTAAACCTTTTTGGCATCGTTGGAAAAAATATGTCATTTGAGAAAAAATAGCGACATAATTTTAGAACTGTAATATTTTGGAAACTATACTTAAAAGTCGCTGTTATAATAATTCAGATATACTAAATATTTTCGTAAGACTTAACTTAAAAATAGCAGGAATAATTAAAGTAAAGATTTCATCAAATCATTCGTTAGTAATGTATTCTCTGTTAAGATATAAGTATCACATTTAACCCGTATACCCTTTTTTAATTTTGAATTTGGTTTTTATATCTACTTTCATTTACACACCCATTTCATATACAGTGAACGGGATCTTAGTAATATCAAAGAACTATTTATTTATAAATTCGGCGTAAAGTTTCGGCGGAACAAACAAACATACTTTAATACTTTTCTATACGTATGCATGGACGCATCGTAGCTTACGTAATTCGTGGCACATAACATGCAGAATGTTTCTGCATTAGAGTATTATTTGCATTTGAATTTGTATTTTAATTTAAAACTTAAGTCGAGTCTCAGTTAACAATAATTTTAATGCATTTTGTTTTATGATCGTTTTATTACTAGTGATTTGGTACATATATTTGGCTTAAAAGGATCACAGGTCGAGTCGTAATATTGTAATAAAAACTGTAACATGTAAATGTTTCTCTTATCTCGGTTTTATTTTTACAACAGTTCCGTTTAATTACAACTTCAACCAGGTGTTTCAAATCATTACTTTGACGGTGTCTGTTATCGAATTAAGAGTTGATATGCATAAAAATAAAACTAATAATGATAAATGTTACTATTTATAATGAAGGTCTCATACTTCAACTCAATTCGCAAAGCCGGCAATGCATGGACAACTCCTCTGGTGTTGCAAATGTCCATAGGCGACGGTGACTACTTTCCATCAGGTAGCCCGTCTGCCTGTTAGGTACCTACAGATATAGAAAATATATGTTTCAGAATATTTTTATTACTTAATATCTATGATATATAGTTCAGTATATTAGTAGTATTTTTCCATATATGTGCTACTCTCTGACTACTGATGCACGTAAACACGCTTTCTAAACTCATAGCACCGCACTAGGATTTTCTCCTGTGTCGCGAGCGCATGGACACACAAAGACGAATACATAAACACCCAGACCCAGAACAGAAATCGAAACTCATCATTTAAATGTCTGTCTAGCCGGGAATCGAACCCAGAACCCACTGCGCGTCAGACCGGTATGGTCACCGCTCCGCCACGCGTCGTCTTTGTCAAAGCATTTGACCTGTTTGTATTACTGTGAAATATTGGTAATTCTCGTCGAAGACCTTCGGTATCATAGTTTCTACTAAGTTTCTTTATGCCAGGAGGAATATGGCAGAATCTACATGCCGTCCTCGGAGGAGAACACAATCATAAGAAATATCTACCTATAATAAAACGTAAGTCATTTGTATTGGTGGACATAATTTTTACGAGGGTTGGTAGTGAATACTCCAGGACTTCCCCAATTTTGGAGAGAGATCCATTAAGTCTTTTGGGCATAGTAGGGTTACTATTCTGCAAAATATATAATCAACCAATTATATATCATAGATATAAAACCTTAATATGAAATTAGACAACGACTGCAGCTTTTGCAAAAATATTTTTCTAAATTATTTCAAAAGCTTTTAGCAAGTGTTTGCTCGGTTTTTGTTTAAACTTACTAAGCGTTGGGTGACTGTGTACCAACCCGGTTATCGAACCCGTTGTTATTTGTTTTATTGTCAATGCCGAAGAACAGTCTTGGCCGCAGCTTACATATGCAAATGGGTTTCAGTGTAAACTGTTTGCGAATACGGTCGTTGCCTTAAATCGTATAAAATATGGTGGTTTGTGTAGACTTGAAGATTTTAAGCCCAAGGGATGATTAATTGGTCTGTAATTGTATTAAATATCAAAATGTACTTTTGATAAGGTGATTTATTCGCAGGGTATCTTAAAATAGAGTTTGATTTTTATTATAAATATTTTTATCCTACTGTTGGTTTTCCTACATCTGGGTTTTTCCGCTGACAGACAGCCTGAACCATACTACTCGAACATCAAGCTGCACCAGTGGAGTTTCGTAGAAGTTCTAATTAATTTATTTAGTTATAACTGCATTTTAATTCTTCCAGTGTTTAAAACTAAATAATATTTTTCATGATTGTAATTTAATTCTTTACTATTTAAAGCTTAATAAAGCTTATAAAATACTAATAAATTATTTATGTTACTGGTATATTAAATTATGTAAATTGAACTTATCAGTATTATAAAGTACTGTTTCATGCAGACTTAATAAAGACACAAAATAAAAACACAACATTTGTTATATATTTTTTATACAAAACATTTTACAAATTCAATTGAATTTTATTCCAATACCTTTATTGGAACACTCTTTAGTGTTGCCGTATATAAATTGTAAACCAAACAAGTTTTTAGGACAATTCTTTATCTGACCCAGCCATCGAGACACAGACAGTTATTTTTTTACTCAAAACAAAATTATCCCATCTTGTAACATAATCGGATTGGACACCAAACTTAAGAGTTTGAATGCAGCTAATGTAGAGTCATGTTTCTGATTGAATTTACTAAGCTCGATAAGAATTTAATTTAAGTTGTACAAAAAGAAATTTGTAGTTGCAAAAATTTAGTAAAAAAATAGCTTTAATAAAAAATAAAGTTAAGTTAAATAAATAATAAATAAAGTTTAGTTATTATTTATTTCAATAAATAAAGTTTAGTTATCATTTATTGAGGAAGACTATAGGCTATATAACATCGCGCGATGTTGGTTTGTTTGTTTCTTATGTAGTAGCTAGTAAAACCGCCAGACACAGCTAGTTACAATGAGCATACCCGTACACGTAACTTAAAATTCATTTTACAACTGCGGTGTAAGTTGATTACAGGCCACGGATAGCGCTGATTGATCAGAGGCACAATTAACTTGCTTAAGGCAGGCCATACGACACTGGACCTATGTATATTAAGTATGGAAAACCGTTCATTATATTGTCGTGGAAATAAATCGTGTTTATGCCAGACAGTAACAAATATTTCTTATTTGTTTAAATTCACTTAATAGTCGATGAACTTATCAATTGGACGTCAAAATGTTTTTGTATTAAGCTCATATTCATAAACTCCTGAAAATGATTACTGGCACACTGGTCGACCATTGACAATCCACAAGATTCGTAATAATTTAATGATTGCTGTATTGATAGTCCAGTTGAATGCCCTCCAGGGCTTCATCCTGGCCTTCATCTGGGTCGGCTCCGCTCTAAAATATGTATATAATATTTACTAAACGTAAGTAGTAAGGAAGAAGTTTACAGTAATGTCAAATAACAGTTTTAAATGATTGTTAAAAATTGGATAAAAAATTGTTGTTAAATAAGTAATAAAAACTTGTTCTTAAATAATAATGTTTTTAAATAAAATGAATGGTAAGAATTAGTATAATGATATCCAGATTTAAAATTTACGCACTGCATAAAAAATATAAACTACGCGGGATTCGTGCGGGATTGAAGGTAATCCTGCAAAAATCCCGTGTAATTGAATATAGCATCGCGGGATTGCAATCCCTTCTACAAGAGGTTGCTACTGAGGTTACACCATAATTTATGTGATAGCTTATCATACTGATTCTTCCATATTATAAGAGATCGCGTTGTTGCGATTATCTTAATAAATTTAATTAAAACAAATGTTTTCATTTACATTATAAATAAAAATTATTTAAATAAACATGCATAATTTTTGTTATAATGCGTGGTCAATACATTTGTCTAGATATACGAGCGCATATATTCGTTGTGTTTACTTTCAAAACGATTATTTCATTCAGACTAGTTCGTATTTAAGCCGATAGCGAATATTTATGAATATTTTCTCGTTCTGCAACCAGATTTTATGCAAATTACTACAAAGAAAGAACGATAAAAATGTGTGCATGGGAATTGTCTCATTATGTTTTGAGATGTTGATTTGCGCCGCATAGCTGAGGGATTAGGAGAGGCTGCAAAGGTTACTTGGAACAAGAATATCAATATTATATGAAAAAAATCCATTGTTATTAAGTACCTTATAGTTTTAAAGAAAGTCCTTCGAGCACTTGTCTGTTTGGAAAAGAAATGTTCATAGAACTTTTCGCAAGATTATAATTTGTGGATTGACTGTGGGGGCACCCAAGCCAATAATATCTTTGTTTTTGTTTTAAAAACATTGAAGCATATAAACTAATAACGGATTTCCGATCGCCAAATAAACATGAGGTAGACCCCTCGTTTTTTATCCAGTGAGGGATTCGTAGGCACCATTTGGTTTTAATTTGTCGCATTGAAAGGTTTTGGGACCTTGAAACTGATTACCTGTTCACTGTATAGAACTCAACTAAGAATATTCTAGATTATTTTCGGATCTAGATCCTCGCATTTAAATTATCAATCGGCATTTGTATGTAAACTTGTATCTGCATATCGTTCAAGTTCAGGGCCTCAGTCACTGATGAGTCAATGCTATTTGAATAATCTGAATAATCTGCGTCTAATATTACGAAGACGTTGATCCCATCGCATTTGTTATGTAAATACACAGGCGATTGTATTGAATTAGCGACCATAAGTTGAACCATAGTCTTGCGTTAATTTCTTGAAATAATATGCTTGTTTTTAAAAGGTTCTCTATAGTTTTGTTTTCTACTGATGTCTTTTCTGATAGCAATCTTAGACCGTTCTATTTATTGCACACATATCTTTGAATTAAACGCTGACTATTTCTAGATAATAAAAGGCTCCGTTGCTCACAAGCACTCTTTAGTTACTAAAATAATATGGGACGTAGTAATTAATTTAGTATGGTGTTATACAATGCCGTAGTGTTTCGGACCTCCCGGGCGGCAATTTTAGGGGGCGGCAAAACTTACTTTCTTCGTAATATATGAGAGCGGCAACATAAGGTTTGGCGACCTTTTTTTTGGTCGTCAATTTACATAGTCAATTTTTTTTGGCCAACAAAAATTTCAACTTCCGCCCCGGGCGGCAAAAACCCGGTACGCCACTGATGTTATGATATATAGTGGTCAAGAGAGGCGCGTCGTTGAGCATATAAATCTACGTCTATTTTCCTATAATCAGTTGATCTAGTAAATGCTGGTCTATTCACAATTTTATTTTATGCAAAATGACAATACGTATACTCACGTATACGTTTTGTCATTTTGCATAAAATAAAGAACAACATTAAATGCTAGTTAGAGGAAAAAAATATTCAGTTTAAAAATGTGAAACATTGAATAATGTTCCAAAATGCTAGACTTGCAAAAAACTAGGAATGCACGAATAAGGAAGCAAATGAGACCACGAGGTGTTCTGATCGGAATTCGTATTTATATCACACATATTTATAGAGCCTACGTGAACCAGTTTAATTGTTTACGTTTTATAGGACAATGCTCCAGAATCATTGTTTTGTTTTAATGATAAGGAAGTGCCAAACCAGCAGGCCACCTGACAGTGTCTGTATCGAATACAGTTTTAATATAAATGTGACTGTACAAGCGGAGATTTCGAGAAATAAGTCTGTTTAAACATATTAATGACTAACGAGGCTTATTACATATCAAGTACAAGATAGAAATATATATTAGAATTATATTGACGGAATCTTCTATAAAATCAACTACAAAAAAATTCTATTTGTCGGTATGTTTGTTTACGATCTCATGAACTAAATAGTTAAAATAACCTTATAGTCAAGCAAAAATCGAAATGCTCTCAATACTCGATGGTCATAAACCATTTGCATAAGTGCAAGCGTTGAGTGAATTTCAGCAAATTTGCTACGATCTGCAGTAACATTGGAATTAACATTTGAGTTTAACGCTTAACGCGATTGACGCTTAAAACGAATCTCTCGTAGCCCGGGATAACGTCACAGGTTAATTTCTCGGTTGTCACAGCGTTATATTTTCATAACATTGAAGCAGCAAGGGAAAATATAGTCCATGATTGATTGATTGATAGATAGATAGATTGATTGATTGATTGATTGGTCATATAAATGTGTTTCCACTTCTTAGTGCGAAGAAGGTGGATTCAAAATATGTAAGTACCTGCATATCCCTACCTCGTTACTCAAAAAACTACGGTAGGAATACATCCCCAACTATTTCTCTCTCCAATTGAACTATACCTATACCCTGTGAGACTGTAGACAGGTTTATCTTCTTCATTGTTTTATATATGGTTTAGCAGGAAAATCGTCATTTGGATTTTACTCATGTTTTACGAAATTGCATGAGTCGGAAAGATTTCAGTCGCGGTACCGTATCTAATCGCGGTCCTATGATGCAACATTAATACAAGGTAGAATATAAATATCCCAACAGGAAACAAAAAACCAAATGTAAAATATTTGTGGATCAATTTATAAAAAATAACATGTTCCATCACTATTCTTCTCAGTTATATGATTACTAAAATAAAAGAAAAGATTTTTTTTAATATTTATTGTACTCGTAAAATAAATGACAGAAATTTCTTATTTTTGGTAAGAGGATTTTGGTAGGTTTTATGTATTTTCTGAAGCTGATTAAATCAAATGTCATCTTATTTCTCATCTCTTCTCTATTTTAGAAATCCAGCATATTTCGATAAGTGAAGTGAAAATACCTGATCCATCTAAAGCATTAAGCAATTTACAGTTCGATGACATTAAAGAAGACGATCATTGTAAAAAAGAACCTGCGTAAGCGCAATTAACAATACAATGTGGAAAATACGGACCAGTATTATAATTTCTGCGAAAAAACTTACAATAACTACAACAAATTGACAGGAACACTGATCAGATGTTCCGCCGGTTGGTATAGATCACTAAATAAATAGAAGTGGACTGCAATATAATTTGTTAATTTACGTTTTTTATAAACGCAAATTGTTGAAGTATTTTCTCATCTCTCTGACCTCTACTAAATGATAATCGTCGCTTAATGCGGGTATCCACTATGTTCGCGAACCTCTACGCTCCATTCTCCTGCAACTGTTCTATAAAGTGGATACGTTCGCCCTCTTTCAGCGTGCAACCGTGCGCGAGCTCCGCGTTGTGTTTTCGGCGAACACAACGTGGAGCTCAGTCTGTGGTCACGAGAAAAATATAACATTTGGTGCGTATGTTTATTGTATCACGCTACACTCGGAGAAATGGAGTGGTCGGATGAAAAATGTTTAACAGTAATCGAGTTGTACCAAAACTATACTATATTGTGGGATCACCAGGATAAAAAAAAATATTAACAGTAGATGCCTGGGTGGAAATCGGAAGTTATATGTATTTAAGCCACTTATGACGTCATGTTCGCTCAACGTTCACAAGGGGGCTGTAGAGCAAGGGTGTTTCTAGGAGATGCGTTTGCAGACTCTATAAGAGAGTTGCAGATGCGCAGAGCACGGTTATTTCTCGAACATAGTGAATACTCGGCTTAAAACCAGGAGCTGAACATTACCTGAGTCAAATCCTTAAATTTGGAAGGGACCTTTACATGAAATGATATTTAAAATATATAAAATAAAAAAAAAAAACTATATAAATATGATGCATGAGAAACGTTACACACTGTTTACGTATAACTTGGACACAAACTTCAATATCTACGAATGTAGAAAAAAAATTCATAGTCTAACATAATCGTTATTAGTAATTCCTATAGAACTTCCAAAATAACATCTTGTTACAAAAATAAATGAAAAACGCGTTGACTTTTTAGTATTTTTCACAAGTCCTTATTTATTGCGATGTTTATAATTTGTATCGCAGCGTGATTTTACATACAAATGTTCGATAATCAGATAGATTATTAGTATGCAAATTGTCCATAACACAGCCATATGGTACATAACGGTATCGTACGTGGTAACCTCGATACATGGCAGGGACCAACATTGAAATGCAATGCATTACTTAATTATTCACCTGGTTTCAATAATGTTCTGCTCTAATTAATGAAAGTTTAAAGAATGTATTTTATAACAATCGAATAATGATAGATTATAGACTTAAACTAATCGATCAAGTAGCATGATGAATAGTATGTCACTCAAGTATGTCTTACAGGTATATAACGTAGATGAATTCGAAGAAAATCATTGTATTGACTCAATTAAGTTCTGTAATATTTATAAATTGGAAATTTCAAAGTAATAGTATGTAATAACATGCGTGTACCTTTCAAAATATTACGGAAAGCGACGTCATTAATTCAGAAACGGATTAAATACTAAATGCAACGGTTTAAGATACAATACAGAACAATATAGAAACTCTGTTTCTCTGAACTATTATTTTCCTTATATTTTTTTCAAAATAAATTTAACGTGTTATTTAAATAACATTGATAAATATAAAGAAAATGTGTCTAGTTTTGTCGTACAATATTATGAAAAAAAGTTCATTCTCATTAAGAATTAAATTCAACCAGGTCTATTCGTTACGAACTCTATGCAAATCGAGACGAGCCCCCGATCTCAATGTCGCGCGAATGTCAAGGGCAGAGACAACGCAGTAAATAGCACATAAACTTGGTTCGTTATGTGTATCGGCTGAACAGAACCTGTACTGTACTACTGCGTAGTGGGCAGTGCACATGATCGCATTCCTTCAAGTGAAGGCACACACGGTGCCTTTATGAAGAAACGTACTGATATGGCTGTACGACTGTAGGGGCGGTGTGCAGGAATAGCACTTTTATATTAAGCATAAATATACCACAATTTACATAGTTTATAAGTTCACAGATAAAGTTTTATAGTAGTACTGCCACACTACCACACCACGTTTAGAAATTACATAAAATGTTGCTATTACCGGAACACACCAACACCAATATTGGTTTGTTCAAGTACGTATAACTACTATATACATTCACTAAGTTTTAGTTCCATCATCATTTAGTTACAAACATCATCCTTTTGAAGCAGATGGCAGATGGATGGAACAAAAACGGTGGACTTTAGCATTGGATTTATATCCAATACTATACAATACAATTAGGATAGACTTATGCCTATCATAATTAGAGTTGTTGTCGGTTGCGTGTGTATATTAAGATGCTTTAAAAGTTTTACTTATTAGGTAATTAGTCATATTAAATACTCTATAAAAAAATATAAGTAAAACATTACTTTGTGTCGGAACAATTCAAAACATGATATATTCAAAAACAAAAGTAAATATTGAAGGTACTCCATATCGAAATTCCTTTCTTATTGAAAGCGTAAACGTCGTGTCAAAATTCGACGCTAAACGATTAATTTGAAGATGATTATCTCTACAATATAGGCATATTAAATAAAAAACTTCAATTTATCTTTATGGAATATATGTGATAAGTAATGATCAGAACAATATGGCATTTTGAAGGGAAACAAAGGGAGGTCAGGGCTAAAGTGAGAGAAAATTAATGTGTCTATCATCTGTCACTTTCGAAGGTAAGAAACATTGTATTTTGGACATCTCTTAGTAATATGGTGTTCTGTATACCTTCGTTTATCCATAGAACTCCATGCAGTTGCAGATGATCCAATATATAACTGAGGTTAGACATAAAATCTATGTTTCGAAACCTATTTAATATATCCCTAAATAAATCTACATATATCCTGCTGAATAAAATCCTATCGAATAAAACTTCTAGTAAAAAAATCATCAACACAATAATAATCATCAATACATATAATAAATTTAATAACAATATTAGGTAAATAAATATGGAATTTAATATCGAAATGTATTTATTTTATCACAAATTTTAGTTTGGAAATAAAGCTGTTAGTCGATCTGCCGCGGCAAATATAATTATCATCTTGTCGAAGACGATTATGTACTTTAAAAATACTAAATTGTTTATAAGTAGTTTGTTTAGCGAACAATCAGCAACATTTTAGTTACCTTTCGTTTAAAATATAAAGACGATAAATGTGACGCTTAATTTTGACTGCCACGTATTGAAACCATAATTAAACGTCATATTAATCTTATACGGCTTATGAAAATTAAAAATCTGTCATGTATCCAGCATGAGGTAAAACTGCCATTTATTAGACGTAAGTAAGTAAGACTTATTATTACTGCCATTTATTTTGGTTATAAAATTCACATGAATTTGATTACCTACCGCAAGATGAGTGAAATCTTATCAATCAACTAGCTGTGCTTTACGGTTTTACCCGCCATTATATGAAAACACCAAACAAATATATCGTGAAGTTATATAGACTATAGCCTTTAGCCTATATTTTTACTATTCAACACAAAAATATATTCTTTAATTCGAGCCAGTAGTTCCTGAGATTAGCCCGTTCAACCAAACTACTGTTTTTAAATGTTAGTATAGATATTGTAAAGTTAATATGTAGAGCCCACCGAGAACAGCATCACTCCTCTTTTTGTAGAAATTGTAAGAAGTACCAAGATATTAAAAACCAGGTGCTTGGTTGCAGCGCCTTTTCACGAATTAGCCTGGGGAAATTTATAGTGACGATCATGCCAGTGGCTGTAATTATTGCGAAATTATTGATTTTAATCCTTATTGTAAAATGAACTATATAACGGGAGTAAATAACACTCATTCTAATTTTATAACTACAATTTATTTACTTTATATAAAGAAAGTGAGAAAGACACACGGAAGAGATGAAGAATTGTACGTGTTTAAATTTTAGACGCGATAATTTGACGAAAACGTAAAAAAAACAGCACTGTTTCAGCTAATCACTCTTGATTTGGTATTAAAAGTATTACAAGAAAATTTACGCGGACAGAAGGCATCGTTAAAAGATGGAAGAATTAAAAGCGTTGTCTAGAAAAGGAAGAGACAATATTCTGTGTTGTTTTTGACACCATTAAGTGACTGGGATTAAACATAAGCCTATAGGTAAATATATTATAAATAGACCAGAATAAGACCACATAAATGGCCTGATCAGTAGACAACATAAACGAAATATACGAAGAAATTCTTGATTTATTACTGTCAATACATTAAATTGAAATTTAGATAAAAAAATAAACAAATTTTAATTTTATCTTAATTAAGCTGCGGCCGGGAGCTGTTCCAATACTTATTTCACAACCAAGAAGTATAACTCTAAACGATAAATTAATTGAATTTAAATTAATTGAAGCTGGGAAATGTTTTATTATAATAGTTATATCAATACACAACTTGAAAATTCATATAAAATGCATATGAAAAAATATTTATTTTCTTTATACTTTTGAAATTAAATTTTAATATGTAATGAAATTTGTACACCTTATGTGTTAAATGTTATTGTTATTCTGAATAAACATGATCTGAATTAAACTAACAATTTTATTTAAACAAAGATCTTTTCATTAACTACGTGTTTGAATGGCAGAGACATGAATTAATAGAAGTTTAGGTTATTTTGGGAATATTTATTATTCGCCTAGTAATGTACCACGACTAAGGGCAAGTTCTGGATACTGGTTACAATAAAATTAACAAAAAAAAAAGCGAAATTATAATATAAAATAAGATAAAGAAATGTGGGTACACATTTCTTTATACCAAATTAAAAAAGACTGAACGAATTAATTACGATATATATATAAAATTGATGGAGACCCAATCTTGCTCCTCCAAATCCATTAAAACATCCAGCCTCTCGGGATAAAAAATAAATTCCAAAAAATATTTACATCGAAGAAGCTGCAAAATAATTCAAACCGAAACCTCTGTCAATGACCAGTACATTTGAAATTAATTCTGATGTTTGTGCGGATTGTAATTTAACACTTGCTAAATATTATGACTTTTTGAGCACCTAATCTTAATGTTATACATGAAAGACGAACGATATGTATTTTATTATTATTGGCATTTTATCAGTGATATTTAAGGATTAGGATTTTGTCAGTGATATTTAGGTGTTCTTTATGATAAGTATTAGACCCTTTATTTTTTATAACCTGAGAGGTACACACAAATAATGTTAAAATCTCATATATAATAATAAAATATGCATTTTTATTTTTGTGGTATCGATTTAAAGTATTAAAGATTGGTGAATAAATTTAAAGAAATGTGATTCGCGATATATTTTTATTAACATAATGATATATTTATTTTTTATTTATGATTAAATGTATATTAGTCCGTTTTCTCAATTTATTTTAAAAAAGTTTTTGCAGCAAATATGTACATATAATGTAATCCATAAAAGGATTTCACATTAGATCAAAAATCAATGATCCGTTACGTAATTAGTATTTCTGCTATACTTGAGTAGGAACGGCGTTGGTTTCCGACAGGAAGATCTATCTTTGAGAATAAAGTCCTTTACTCATCTTGCAATGTTTTCCTTTATCGTAATAAATTCAGAGCATAAAAATGTAAACCTTAGCATAAGCGCATAACAATTAAAATACTTAACGTTTTGATTGATGATTCGTCAAATTATACGAATCAGTTCACTGTATTTTCCCATAAACAAAAACATTTACGCGGAAAAAATGCGTTGAATCATCACATATCTACTTACACGAAATGAACCCACAAAATAAATTAAAGTAGTACCGACTTGTATTAAGAACTCGCGTGCAATATGATACGTCGACATAACAAATTCATGGTTTTATTTCCTTACATTGTTATACTCTTCATCATACGAGCTCATGATAGGCACTTTTCATTCTTAAAGTAATACTACGAGTAATTGCCAATACTCATTTATTATGATGTTAACTTTCGAGACACAATGAACTGTTTGTCTTGATTGTACGGATAATGATTTTGTGTTGAGATTTTCACGATGAGAATGCAGTCGTGAACGAGGCGCTAAAAGGTAGCTGACGATGGAATTCAATGATTAACTTCGTACATATTTTATATTATCTTTTTATGGGATCTACTGAAATCTTTTCTTAAGATTTTTTAATAAGATGGTAAGCAACTTTATATAGTAGCCTAAAATCATAAACTTCATATAGAACAGGGGCTCTTCTTGAAGTCAATCATAGATGCCTTGCGACTCGCGAGGACTAAGATGGTCGACTTATATGAAAATATGTGTGTTTGAGTTGATTTCCCTATTTTTCGATGCTGTATTAATATAAGTACATAGATAACCTAGACGAATATTGTTAGTTACTGAACTTGTTTACAAGACTAAGATAGCAAAAATAAACATAAACAAAGCGTTTACATTTGTGTTTTTAGTTTTAGGAAAAAGTCATTAACCTCTTTCGATTTTCCGGTTTTATCTCGCTAATTGGACAGTTATCAGTTTAGAACGGTATATAAATGGAAATATGACGCCATTATTTTACTAACATGGTTTTATGTGCGGCGAAATACGAATTACAAACATAAACATGATTTATGTCTGCATGATCAAATATTCAGGTTACATCTTGTTGAAATAAATCTAAAAGATTTAACTAATTCTACGATTTAACTAATTATGACGACCCGCGTGGCGGAGCGGTCACAATGCCGGTCTAACGCGCAGTGGGTTCCGGGTTCGATCCTCGGCCAGACAGACATCTG
>DWLI01001590.1:0-15092 GCA_018249915.1 Cecropterus dorantes dorantes | reverse complement strand
ACCAGATAGAATTGAAGCCCTATCTGAATCAATAATGCGTTGCTAAGGAATGAGGAGTAGTCCGAACCACCCACTAAACAGTTAGAATGGTAAATATCTTTTACATTTGTACATTACAATGTTTTTATTAATATTGTTTTATTATGTACGTATTCGATCTCCTAGAAAATTTCCCGGGAAAGAGAGTATCTTATCTCGACGCCCGAACCTCCCTGCCCTGCCGCCCTTACGTCGATTTAGCCGTAGCATAGGTATGTGAGAGGGTAAGACATCCCCGTTATTATTAGGAATGAGGTAGAATACGTCATGAGAGTATCTCTCTCTTGCCTACCACACCTGTAAATCAGCGCATAGCAGTGCAGTGTTACTGCAATTATAAAGCAAAAATTGGTGTGACGGAGGTATATCTAAAGTGGTAAATTTCACAGCTACTACCACTAATAGTAGTAAAAGACTTCTTTGTAAAGTGTCTACCGCTTCTGTGCAGTTAATAATAATAAAAATATGAAACATCCGAGCACCAAAGCGCCATTGACCCACCTTTTCAACGTCGAACAAAGCACACAAACTCAAATAAGCCGGTGTAATCTCCCATCAGCCAACATAATGCGAAGAACTTAATACTTTCCGTCTCTAAAGAAATGAAACCAAGCTCAATGACAGTGTCAAGTAACACTATCTGACCAGTGTAACGCGGAATTTAACCTGGTTCTTAATTCGTTGAAAATAAAGCCTTAAATATATTGGCAAAAGTGTTCACTTAAAATGGTTAATCCTCTTTGTATTACCGCTGCTGATTTTTAAGACCAAATATTATTTGTTTCCTGAACTGAAATACAACAGGCATAAGGTTGAGAACTTGGAACAAGAACATTGGGTATGAGTAGTTTTAAGGGAGTCTTTAAAACACCGCCAGTCAACGCCGAATTGAATGGATCCAAAGTGAATCCCATGTTCAATCCATAGAGTTAGATATGAAATAGAATAACGTTGGCAACCTGTTCTACGCGTTAAAAGCAAAACAAACTTATATATCTAAATTAACTAACAAATAAACGCTAGTGACCATTGTCTTTAGACACCAACGTTTTGCGACATATAACTAAATTCCAGATACAATGCAGCAGAAGAATTATTAATAAGCCTGGTTAGGTTATCTCTTCGAATATAAAGTGTGTTGCTTACACGTATTTTTAAATACTAACATGAACATAAATTTAACTCATGGAGGGCCCTTTACATGTAATCTAGTTATATTTTGACTATACAAATAGTTTCTACACTAACAGTGAAAAGAGCTATCTATGTCTACACGAATACCTTTGAAGACTAGGTATCTTCACTCAGAACAAAAATTTAGGTATATATGACAGCTGATCGATGAAAGATCCCAAAACTCTCTGGAAACCACTTAATTACTTTCACATTTTTTGCTACACGTATACTGGGAATGCATAATTTCTATTCCATATCTACTCTGTGGATAGATCGCAAATTGGACGGATAATCCGCTTGTGCGCTTGCGCAAGCCGCCATTGTTACAAGATGGCGGCTAATGGCGCCAAATACATTGTCAATTGACAGTGATATTAGCCGGAACGTGTTTAACAATGGACGATTGATTTTATTTAAAAAATATTTTTGGGAGTTTCTTATTTCTTAGATACGCTGGTTTTTTTAGGCTTGACAAAATTACAGACATTTTGGCTGCATGGTAATTTGAAAGGTTTAAAATTTTAGTAAAACAAATAACCTCAAGTTTTAATATGAAAGGTTTACTACTTTTCTAAAAATATTGGAAAAAATTGTTAAGGCAGAATCGCTCGAAAGTTCGCAAAAAAGTGATCGATACGAAAAATTTACTGTCATGTAACAAAATAACCGTCCAGAAGAGATGTATCAAATAAATATCATTAGATGAATAGTCTAGTTCTTTCCTATAGCCCCCAGTGAGTGATTTTTTGATCTCGAGGGAGAAACCTTACAACGCCGTGGGGGCGATGCCGAGAAATGTAGGATTTCCTACCGCACTAACTACCTCCCCCCTTTTCGGGATGTCCGAAGGAACGCAACCGAAGTCCTCTGAGCGCGTTACCACATCGGGCTCCTTGCCCGACACTTGTCTGGGCCCATCGCATCATCTGGTCTTTACGACGGTATACCATCACACTCAGCCGTCCTTCCCAGGGTTGCTTTGTTTTACGGTGTGAGCTCCAACTCTTGTCCCCAGGCAGGGTATACCGTAGCCTTATTCTGATTTCAGAACTACAGGGACGACCAGGCCAGAACTAACAACCTTGCCTGCTTGCTTTTGAGTTTTTACAAAAAATAGCCAGTTTATACTGAAAACAAGATCAGCGCTTGGCCAAAATTCCCATAATAAAAACTCCCGGCGGAAATATCAAGTTTAGAGTTCCGCCGGCCATTTCGTAATCCACACCGTCATGATATGGACGGAACCCGCTATTATCCTTTCTATAGCCAATTCTTTGCGAGATTTCTTTATAAATAATACCAGTAGAACTTGGTCTTTGACTCGGGAACAAATCGTTTTAGTTAGGATCTATTGAGGGCTCTGCTATAATTGGTGGTTATTTTATAGGTAGTAATTGAATTACCCTTATATTTAGTTGTTTCCTGCTTATTTTTATTTTTTCGAACAGGAAGGAGCCGTCAAATTTTAATCAAATTATTCTCGTACAAAAGGATTATGATTAGGGCGCAATGAATACGGCTTTATGACTATTGATTAGTAACGGCGTTTTTGTACTCATAATGGTTTTAATTATTGATTGCCTGCATTTCATTATTCTTTATGTCTTTTAAGTATTTTAAGATGAATATAAATGTTATAACCATCGAGTGGAGCAAAACAATCCTCCTGTGTTCGGTATTCATATATTTGAAATGATTTGATTCACAAGATAGTAATTTTTACTTTGATTTTTATTTATTCTCATTCATTTTTCGAGTATGTTTAACAATGGAATGATAAGATTGTCGAACAACCGCGATTTCATACGATACTTGAAATTTTCTAGAAAAGTCTATATTATAGCGTAAAATTTTGCGCTATAATTACAGAATTTTGCACAATTTAATAATTGTTCCAATGGTTTTTTCAATAGAAAGAGCGGCTAATAAATAGCTAAAATGCTTCTAGGTTTAGTTTTTTGGAAAATCCTTTACCTCAGGGTTTAAACGTCAAAGTATTCAACATATAAGTTATCAACATGTCCTTTGTAGCAGTAGGTAAGAAGGATATTAAATTAATTAGAGTAAAATATTATTAAAACTACTTACTATGTTCAATATTCTAGACGGTTTCACCAACTACTACATAACAAAAAAAACAAACAAACATATCGTGATGTTATAATAGCCTACTTCAATAAATAGACTATTCGACACAAAAATATTTTTTCAATGCGAACCAGTAGTCCGAGATTAGCGCGTTAACGAAATAAACAAACTCTTCTGGTTTATAATATTAATATAGAATATAGATTTCAAATTGATAGAATTGATTTGTTTGTTTTTTCTTTTGTAGCAGCAGGTGAGACCGCGGGGCACAGTTAGTTGCACATAGCGCAGTGTTCATTTCCCCAGTGTCCTCAGCCACTTGATGTGCCGTCTCAAATCGTCTCCAGCGCGCGTCTCCCACGCGTCTTACTCGTACATGTTGCATTTTCTATTATTGTCTCAACATTTATTGAGCTATCCCATTATTTTATTGCATTAAGCGAATAAAAGTTTATGTAGGAACCATTTATTTTATGACCATGAGTAGAAAAAAATACTCACGTAGCCACAATGCTGTGTGGTTGATTATCGCCTAAAGATCTCTCTCGCTCTGAGAGGAGACCTGTGCTCAGCCGATGGAAAATAATTGACGCTGGCTAGAACGCTTATGGATTGACTAAAGCAGTACAACCGTAACATACCTCACAATAATATAACAGCGGTATTAAACCATGTTCTGGATTGAAAATTACATCAATTCAGAACGTGGTCTCTAGTAACGGAAAGATATTAAGTTATAAAAAAATATAGAACAAAAGTTCTAATTGAAATCAATTACAACTTAAACTTAATACACTCTTCGGCCTAAGATATATAAATAATGTAATATTATAAGCATTATTGTACTTATAATAAATATATGTATTAGTCAGTCAGCTATACTCCCTTCATCCGAAACGCAGAAATACGTGTGACCGCGGTACTTCCCCAGTTGAATAATACTCTCTAACACCTTACGTCAATTCGGTAATCAGAAATAACAATTACGACGGAAGTTGAGTAGTATTTCTATGCAAGACACATAAAGTGATTAACACGCTGACATTTGAGGTCAGTTATAAAGGGTCATGAGCGACATGGACTTAGGTTCTCCTGAGTCTGATCCGGTGATAGTACAAAAACATATTGCAACTGACAATTTGTAAGTGCTTCCGTAGACCTTTTTAATATAAAAAACAGTTCATTTTATCTCAGATGGTTGTATACTATTCTACTTTTTACACTACATGAAAAATTATCAATGAGAAAATATTTTAATTTTTAATATCAGACCAGTTATACATTTTGCTTGTTTGTATGGTAGTTGTACGTACTAGCCCATAGACATAACAATATAACATATAGATACCTATTCAGTTTTATGATAACAAATCATAAATAATTATTAATATAAGTAAATATTATAAATAATGTAAGTATAAAAAATCCCTGTACGTAATAAGTGGAAATAAAAAGAAATGAAATGAGATCGCTGCGAACACAATTTCCCAATTGCAACCTCCGATACACTCGTATTAAGTAGGGTCACCATATTTCTTGTGAAAATGGGGATATTTTCATGAGATGAAAATTGTCAGACATTAAATGTCATTATATTATAACAGTATCATATGTTTGACGACGTTTGGGTGTTTGTGTATTCGTCTTTGTGTGTCCATGGTACCCACGACACAGGAGAAAATGCTAGTAAAAGCGTATGTCATTAAATCAACTGGATGGAAAAAAACTGCTACCTGCTCATTCTGTTGATTGTTTAAACAACAATTGTTATTTAGCCTGCTTTACCTAAATATTTTTATCCTATTTACCCTAAAATCTGTAGGAAACCTTAGTAAAAATATTTTTTTATCAAATTGTAGCAACAAACGTGCATTCCACCTGGTAGTAAGTGGTTACTGCCGCCCATAGACATCTGTATAAATAACTTCATATAGAACAGGGGTATTATCTGAAGTCTGTCAGAGATGCGTTATACTCCCAAGGACTAAGATGGCGCCCCATATATAAGTGAGTGAGCCAGCAACTACACCCTTCCTGAACTGCTTTACGCTAGAAAAATGTGGCGGTGGTTCTACTGATTCTACTACTTTATGAACCTATTTATTTATCGCAAAGTATGCAACGAATGTCATGTGAACAATAATAATATTAGCACGTGATAAATGTTGAACGCAAGTGCCGCGGTGAAACTACCCAATACACTAAATACGATTACACGACACGACGCGTCCCGGCCGCGTCGCGACGCTTCTAACCGGATTACTCGCACCACGCACCGCCACGAGCTGGAAGTGAACGATAATGTTAACTTGACCTGGAAATTTAAACCGACTGCCGCAGAAGGAGGGTAATGTATGTAAGTACGTATATACATATGTTTGTTCTTATGTATGTCCATTTCTTTGGCATGCGCTAAAAAGCTTGACGGAATGTGTCGTCTCAGTTTCGAAAATGACATAGGCTATATTATTTTAAAAATGTTGTCTGGAAATAGAGGGAAAAGGGGGGAGAAGGGAAGAATTTTTTATATTACTATCACGACAATATGGTTTTCAAATTAAACTTAGTTAAATTAAATATTTAAGCAGTCTGGTTTTTGTTTTAATATTTTAACGTTTTTTTTTTTCAATTTGTCGACTTGCTCTAATATCACTTATACCCAATAAATCATGTACACCCTAGCATGCAAACAAATTGTTCTGGACTATACTGATATTATAAAGCAGAAGAAAGCAGCTAAAATTTAAAAAATCTTTTTGTATTGAATTTATTGAGGAAAGCTATAGGCTATATAACATAACGCTATGTTTGTTTTTTTTATTATTTTGTAGCGGATGAAACCGCGTAGCAAACCTAGTGAAATATAAAGGTTTACAAGCAAGTAACGTTCTAGTGAGACACATCCAGCCTCTGTAAGGCAGTGTTCGGCGAGGTGACGTGTGATTAAGTTATAATAGTAATTAATAGCGCACTAACTGTGTTGGCGCGTCGGGAACTCGTTAGCTCTGTTACCTCGTTACTCTGTGCTTGTCGAACGAACTACATTTTGTTAACGTAACTATTTTAAGTGGGTTGCGTACAAAATTCAGGAATATTCCGCTGTATCCTGGACTATTTTTTTGAGACTGAAGTAACAAACTTTATACAAATATGAAGTCGATCTCAGCTGCGTTCTTACTCTGGAGGACTAAGAGGTCGCCTCATATAAAAGTAAGCTGGAATCCACATTTTCACCGAACTGCTTCACGCGAGAAATAGTCGTAGCGGTGGTAACTCTTCGGTCAAACTACACTGGTTCTAGTAGTAGACTATTTTTAATATCAATGGCTATATAAAGTCTATTGAGACGCCATTGAGTTACTTGCATTTAAACAGTTTCGGATGCGGTAGAACTAGTATCGTTGAAACGGGGAGGTACCACACTTACACGGTTCCTAGCGTGAATCAGTTCATCAGCTGTCACCACTATCCCCGCAACTGGGTCAAATTTTCAGTAGTAAAGTAATTAAAACAGCGTAGCATTCTTATCCGTTAATTCCTCGATAATTTTGGTGTGATCATAAATAGCTCTTGCCTGATAAGACCTTAATCCCTTCCATTCCTAAACGAAGCCCTACGAAAACATATTGAGTGATGTAGATAATTACCCTTATCACTAAGTAACACTATTTGTTGCTTAACTTGTTTTAATATCATTATTTCATCCCAATATCTTAAAGGTAAATGAAGCGCGATGGGAGAACACAGCTGCGGCGTACGCGAGTAAGGTAACCATAATCCTGTACTTTGAGGGACTTTATACGAACATGGTTCATTTTACACGCGATCCGCATCGGTTGTAAAGGGTGTGTTTATTTGTTTCGGGTGACGATAAAACTGGATGTTATGAACAATTTAAACTTACTAAACACGGAATTTCAATTGTAGTTTGTCTATTGGTATGCGAACGGGACATGTGTTGAAATATTAAAAAGTAAAAATTAGTAAAACGTAAAATATTAGTCAGTAGTTGAAATATTAAAAATTAAATAAGTGTTATATTGAAACTAATTATAAAATATTTATATAATAATGAAGTAGTAAGACTTTTGTGGCTTTGTGTTTTTATAAACACTCTAACAACTAAAATACAATAGAACTGATTTAAGACAGAGATAGAGGTATTGGCAGTGACATTGCCATAGTTCGAAGAGTAAAAGGTTTTATTTGATATTTAGTAAAAGTTAATTTTAATTAGACGATACAACTCTAGATACACAAGACTTATAAGAAATAAGTGCCTTATAAAATGACAACCGTTTTGAAAATTTATACGATTTATTGCAGAAAAAAATTTAAACACTAGTAATGTGTTAGTAAGAAATATGGCTACCCAAACCACACTTCTTTAGTCCTCAAAGGAACAATATATGTGATATTTAATATTAAAAAAAAATCACGATTTTCCCCTAAAGCGTAAGAGAACTATATAGCACATAAACACATTCCCACATACGTGTATTGTGTAATTGGTCCACAATTCAAGCATCACAGCGCTTGATAGGCGCACGGAGCGTGTAATAGCTGTAACCCGCAGCTGCTCGCTCTCACTGCGTTCAATTTGCCACCAAACTCCGCTACGACTCGAGTTGCTGACGACCTAACTAATACAGATTAGTACCGCTTTAAATAAAGAATGATAGACTAATCTTACTAATATTTAAACACGATAGTTTGTAAGGATGTATGTGTGGTTGTTATTTTTTTACGCAAGAACTACTAGTTGGAGATCGCTGAAATTTAGCATACAGATAGTTTGATGACCTAGATTAACATATAGGCTACTTATAACAGTGGTAACACAGTAACACAGTAACACAGTGGTAACACAGTAGATGTGACGAAACGAGACGGAGCTGCGAGAATTACCTAGCAGAATATATTTTATCTTCTAATACACGATAACTTATATTTTTAACTGACACCCTTACTTTTGATTTAATTATGAATTTAAGAATGACGGATAACATTGTAAGGATATAAACAATCATACTGATAAACTGTAGATTAACACTCTGAGAACAATGCTCAGAAGTCTAACATTCTTCACAATGTGAAATCAGAAACGGGGTAAAACTAGAATAGCTAAACCAGGAAGATACAATCGACACCAATTTCTAGTTTAAATCATTTATGGTATTCAGTGCAAAGATATAGAAGGCGCATTCATATGGCAATCTTAGTTCTTAGAAAAGGCAACGCATATGTGATCGGGTACTGGTAGAACATACTTTCTACATGGAGTTTGATGATGTCTTTCGGCAATAGTGATATTGCTACTTCAGCTATACATTAAAAATATACTGACATCAAGCATTGTCAAGAAATATTACTGTCAGGAATATATTAGTACCATGAATCTCGTCAAGTAAATACAGAACGAATAAGAGTTAATGACTAAACAAAAACGTTTCTAATCGCTTAAGTCGTTTGTGGGTTATTTGCGGAACTAACTGGGTATTATCTGTTCGGAGCTGACGCGGGCGAAACTAACTAATCCACGCTACTTTAACAAAATAACAGTAGTATTCGAAGTAAAGCAAATTCGTGTGATATCAAAAGGTTTATAAATAAAATAATTTATTAATTTAATATTTCCACACGAATGCTAAAACATCCGCAACAGATACCTACTTATCTCAACAGTAGCAACAGTGAATAGTATCACAATATCAAAAGTGTAGTAACACGTAATGTTATTTACGAATGAAACTATTTTTTTAAAACGCAGCACGCTTCAATGCGTAATAAACATTAAAAGTAAAGCATTAGTAAGATTAAAACAAAATTCTGATAATTTTATTATATTATCTTGTCACAGATGTGCTATTTGTCTTGTTATTTCATTCCATAGTCTTTTATCAACCCCAAATAGAATTAGGTTATTATTAGAGGTCAAACATATATCTCTCGTCTATCAATCTTTTATCTTTTGCTTTATTTAATAAACCTTTATGATTATTACGTCGTTAAAGCTTGTTAAAAAGATGCCGGTTACTTAGCCTCCTTATCATATAAAATACCCAATATTGAATACCTAAATCTATTGTATATTTAAAATATCACCATCCAAATCCTTAGTATTAAGCAACAAAGAGTTAACAAAACAAATTTGTACGCTCTCTCAACTTTCATCTAAAGTAATCGAAAGAAGTAGACAAATAACCGTTGCGATCCTAATCCTAAACTGAAACCCATAATTACTCTAAAGCTGTTATTATACTCGATAAAAAAGCACGTTTCACACGAGGACAAACGAACAAAACAATGTATTCACTTAAACAAACATTATAAAACTCAATTTCATCCACCCTTCAAAGAAAACGATGCAAACATGCTTAAACTCCACCTAACGACAATTGGTATAAAATACATTTTCGGTTTAACAAAATCTATTTTTGACAACAAATTGAATCCTGATAAATTCGCACTTCTATCGTAAAATGGGTTTTATTTTGTTACAAATAAGTCTGCTGTCACAATGTAGGTTTGTAAGGGTGATTGTGCACGGGGCGTTTAGCACAAAAACGCGTATTAAGAACGCGCAAGTCGAGCGGAGTGACAACCACTTGAGGGGTGCAACGGCGAGGGGGCAAGGCACTTTATTGCGCTTTTATTTTCAATTGGCTTCAAGGGTCAACATGAAACGTTTAGGCAGTTAAGATAAAACAAAATAGATTTTGCTAAATAAAAAATATAAGAATAAAAATGTTTAGTGTCAAAATATGAATATTTTAGTTACGTTTAGATTAACTTAATAAATATTTTAACTTTTGATTATTTATTTTAAACCTATAATGCGATATTGAATAGTAGAATTATTTTCTGACATTCACGAATCATTTTATATCGACATTTCATATCTTAAAGCCAGAACGGTAACCGATTTATATCAATGAAAAACTTTTTGTTGGATCATAAATATTAAATGACAATAATTTTGTACAAAACAAAACAAACACCACAGAACATAATAACGTCAAAATAAAAAAGGATAAAGCGGGTGCTTATGGAATATCCCCTATATAGTTTCCTCATGGCCACCCTAATCTAATGGAGCTACGCGAATTCGATTATCATCGCTCTCTCATTGTGTCTGTTTGTCTGTTAATGTACTTTTAATACACCTCTTGAACACGAAAGACCGTTTAATAGTAACATTTCACCCATTACAAATAATGTCCAACTTACACGAGCTCCAAACGCTCGTTAGATGTATGTAGCTAGAGGTCTTTTATACTGGTTTATCCGTTGCAAACAATGATTCATGGATTTAAACAGTCCAAACTTACAGCTCTTTAAATGCTGATGTCCCAAACAATAAAGACCTTTAAATTCGAACACTTCATTCTCTTGTAAAGCTCATGATTTCTGGTTCTATTACTCTGTACATGTAACAATAGCTGTTTATGAGCGACTGAATTTATAGACTTCGCTTAATTGTTAACAAGATCAGATAAGATATACTTAGAGATAGTGTTTTAAGAGTGTATTCGAGTTGCAATTTTTTCATTGAATAGGTGCGGGATCATAGGGGTAATTTTAAAAAAGCACTTGGCTATCGTAATGTACTATGGATTTTAAAAAACATAAGTTCGCTTTAAAAAAACTATTTTCAAAAACACTTTTACTAGTCCATAGTGGAAGTACCAGGCGAGCATAGTACCGAGGCGACGGACGCGGCCGGTAATTCGCTTAAACCCGCGCCGGCAACACCTCGCTACACCGTTTTAATTTGTCTATATACCTACACTTTCTGAGTTCCTGGTAGCTAGCTGGTACTGACGGGTTAATAGTTAACTGTCATTTTGATACAAATAAGATTACTTTAACTAAATTTCTTTCTCTGACCATTGGTGGGACTTAGTATGATAGGATAGAGGATTATTTATCTCCATTTTTTGATCTCCATGTTACTGGTAGATACTAATTTGGAAACGATGTATAAGTATTTGTACTTGCTAATTTTCGGAACTGCTCAAATTCCTTCAATGTTTTGTAATCTTATGCACGGTAGAATAGATGGAAACTTGATAGGTAACGCTCATGTCGATATTTATTAGTTTTTTTTGTCAAATTTTCCCTCGACCATAAATGGACATTTTCACTTAAAAATTAAAATGACCTATAAAATGTTTGTGTGCATAATTATGTTACCAGTGTTAATGTGTTGTCAATATTCTTATTTTAATAAAACCGAGCAGCAACCGAGCATGCAGTCCACCTGACATTGGACACTGCCACCCATTTCTATCTGAAACCAACTCTATATAGAACAGAGTTTATACATACTTTAGTCGCCTCATATGTTATACTATCGACATCTGCATCCTTCAACCAAAATATTCATCACAAGATTAGTTCTACCATCATCCAGAATTCTGTTTAGTTATTCAATAAATACCGTAAATTGAAATATTTCGTTGACATACACGTTCTCTTGTTCTAGAGGATAAATTTAATTTTGTGTGAGCATTAGCTCAGTATAATTAGTTAAAAACAATAATTGTTTCGTTTCGGCACCATTTGGAATGACCACAGAGAAGGGTTGTTAATTGAAACGTCTCTCATTACGGCGGACAACGGATACTAATTAAAGTAAATTCGTTTACTCTTTGTCTAATAGCCGTGGAGTTAGACCAACTTCCATTGTATTGGTATAATTTATTTGCATGTTTATTGACGAGTAATAATAGGTATATGTGATCGTATATGTTTAAAGATATTGTTATACTCTATGGTTCAATCTTTAAGAAATGATTGGTGGTGGATTATGTTAGTTAATTATGTCGTGTTAGTTATGTAAGGATGACGCAAATTAATTGACTAATTCTCTATAATACAAAATTAAGAAAATATTTTTTTTATAATTTGAGAACAAACATCTCTATCCTATCAAGTATTCTCCTCAGTATATGATTTTGGCTCGTTATCAAGAACTGCATTTTAATATGTAACATGTAGTACAAGGTAACACTATTATTATCAAACAATGATATTCATTAAATGTACCCTGATAATGCTAAGTGTCAATTTATTTAATCTCGTGGTAAGGGATGTTTTATATTCACATAGCTTCCGCTGTTTTGAAATGGGTTAAAATATGTTTCAAAATCTATTGATATTAGTATGGTAGGGACCAACATTGAAATTTAAGCAGAACATAACTATAGTTCACGATAGTTCTTATTGTAAACCCTTGGCAAACAACTCGCGGTACTTTATTATGGCCAAAATGACACAGTTTCCCATCGACACAACATAACCCTTTATTACTGACAAAGTGAGAGATTAGCTCGCAACCGCATTATTTAACGAGAGCCCAGAAACCAACATTGAAATACATCATCCATTTCTATATTGTAACGGAATAAAAACTATATTTCCTTAAACGCACGCACTTTTATTGCGGTATAAGAAAGCAATTAGGAAATGCCCAGTTTAGCGAGACACCCGAAATCGGCTTCGGCTTCCCCTTCTACATCCATTTTGTTAGATCGGAGGAGGGTGGGCAAGTTCCTGTCATTCTGGTTAGGGGCGCTTGACATATGTTCGTCTCGGGGATTGAGTGGCATAAGCCCCTTTGGGTTCATTATTGCCATTTACCCTTCTCTACGACCCTCTGTTTGCGAAGTGTTCTTATTTCACTTAATAGAGGATATTTCGTTTAGTTTGATTTTTGAATATTAAACGGCGTGTTTGCGCACAAGTCAACCGCGAGGGTCGGCGCGGGACCAGCTAATCTTCTTGAGAGGTCTTCAATACTCAGCCACATTGCATTTCTAACAGGACTAATCGTAATCGATAAGTGATAAGTTAATGTCTTTATGTATGTCTTAATACTTCTATAATCTTTTTACTACAATACATAATGATTTATCAATAGTTAGTTTCGAGTTTATATAGCCTTAAAATACTTTCTAAATCAAAAAGTGTTCTATCCAGAAATAGATGTTTTACACGGAACTAAGATAATAGTAATGTTAAAGTACACACTTTCTACACTCATAGCCCCGCACTAGAATTTTCTCCTGTGTCGCGGGTGCCATGGACAGACAGAGACGAATACACATACACCCAGACTCAGAACAGAAATCATCATCATTCAGATATCTGTCTGGCAGGGAATCGAACCCGGAACCCATCGCGCGTCATACCGGTATGGTGACCGTTCCGCCACACGGGTCGTCGTAAAAAGGTTAATATTACGAAGAAAGGCAATTTTGCCGCCCCCTACAAAGTGAACGCTAGGCTACCGACCATGCCACTGCAGTGGAATTAAGAATTCACCATAGGCTTTACAGTACTAACCTGAACACGGACTTCTGGCAAGTTGACTTTCATGGCGAGCTCCTCCCTCGAGTACACATCAGGGTAGTGGCTTTTCTCGAAGGCGCGTTCGAGCTCGTGCAGTTGGTACGTGGTGAACGTGGTACGGTTGCGACGGTGCTTCTTCTTGCCGTCGGCGGCTGAACCCGGTCGAGGACCCTCGTCGTCACTCGCGGACTTGTCGTCAGGTGGAGTACGACTGAAGCCGTCGTTGCTGTTACAGGAACCTTCACCTGGGAATAAACGGATGGAATGAGTTCAGTGAAATATAGATTCTTGATTAAACGACTGAGTTAAAAGAACTAGAAACATGTCATGTTGTTATTACTCAAATTAAACTACTTATACAAAATGGGAACTGTATTATTGACCCAGTTATTATTTGCATTAACGTTAAACTTGATAATTAGATCCGAAGAGTAAAGTCGTGACCCTTGAAAGATGCCTACTTATACCCATCTGTGGACTTTCTGATGATGATGATGATTATAAAATTATGATAAATATACTACAAAAATATTTTCAAATTACTAAAATATAAGAAAGTCGGTTCAAAATTATTTACCGTATTTAACAATGGGTTTCTATTTAAACTGTGTAACGGTATTACTTATTTTAGTTAAAATATTCAACGTAGTATTTTATTTACCATATACATAGCACAAGTGCTAATCCGACAGAATAATTATTTGCCAGAAACTCCCAGATACGAACTATGTAGTTAAAATTTACCGCAGGCCAAAAATTAATAACACGGTATTCCGATAGATTCCGCGAATTTATTTCCTTGTTCGCATTTCAAATTACTCGTACAATTGTAGGTTTGTTTCGCCAAATCATGTATCATATACAAAGATAGCAGAAGACAACGGAGCCGCAATTACCCGCCACAAGGCAGTAACGCAAACAGGCCGATGTTTGCGTATGCAAATGCACTTCCCGCCGCGTCCTGCTAATGCAATTATATTACAATTTACACTTTGCAACGAGGAGGATATAATACAGTTTAATTATATTTACTATATAATTACTTAAGCAAACATTTATAAGAGAACCTAGCAAGCGCCTTATTATTCACTAGCTTTGTTCCGCGGTTTCACCCGCTATTAAATAAAGAAAAAACAGTGTTCTTATATAATTTATAGCTTTCCTCGATAAATTTACTATTCAACACAAAAATAGTTTTTTAATTCGAACAAACTCTATTTTCTGCTTTATTTACTTGCTATAAATTATTCTAATCCACGACTCTGTTATTAAAAATAAAACTTGAATAATCAAATTAATGAAAACATATATTTTATAGCTTCTATTTTTTACTTATATTATTTCCAAAAATATTATTATTATTTGTATAGCTAATCTATGCATTGCATTCTTGAAATTTGGAATTTGAAAACCAAATTTTTTTTCATGAATAT